>PISX010002039.1:0-172984 GCA_004024625.1 Mellivora capensis | reverse complement strand
GGGGGGGGGGGGGGGGGTATGGCCCGGGACTCACAAGTCCCCAGGACCTCAGGAGGGCGGGGCGACGTGGGAGCACCTGCTGCTGGAAGTAAGTGAGACTGGATCTCCACCAGGGGCTGAGGCTGCTGCCTAGAGGGGGCCTCGGCGAGAGGTGAGAGGAGGAACCGGGGGACGTTTGAAGCGTCGAGGCCTAAAGGGGTGGGAAGAGGAGTGACTCGCTGGTTTTCCCCTCCTTTCTTTGGGCCGGGCTCTCAGGGCTTATGTGACCAGCTCAGGGCAGCCAGAGGCCAGGCCCCCGAGTTGTCTCCGCTGCCCATCCCGTTCCCGCCCGTGCACCCCACACCCGGGACCAGCCAGGCCACCCCTCGCTGCCCGCTCTTCCCAGCGCGTACTCGCTTGCGTCCACTCAGCTCCTGGGGCTTCTCGTATTTCCGCTTCCTCCTCAGGTGCACGTCGTCTGACTTTCGGCGCAGGATGCCGTCCGGGGGCACCTTCTTGGGGTGCTCGTCTGACCTGCGCCGAGGTGCCTCTTCACACTCACTCCTCCGCTTCGCAGGCTCCTGCCCTTCCTTGTTGTCCCGGTTCATCTTCTGCTCCTTGAGCAGGGAGCCGGGCAGGTTGGAGGCATACTTAAAGCCAGGGCCACGCTTTTGCTTGTAGGCCAAAAAGAGAGAAGGAACAAACCCACTGTATATCTTTGGACTTGCCCCACTCTGGGAACCCGCAGCACCTCACTGGCCAACAATGCAGGGACAGGGTGCACCTGGCAAGGCCAAGGCCCGCCCCTCCCAGGCTGACCCCTGGGACTTGGAGCCCGACACTCACTTTCCCGGTCTTGCCGGCATGGTTACACTTTGGACACTCCCAGCAGTTTGGAAGCTCATCGTTGACCACACCCTCTGACTCCTTAATCTGCAAAGGACACACGCCAGTCAGCAAGCAGGGACCGGGCGGGCAGAAGATGCCACACCTGCCAGCAGTAGCAACAGCCCCCTCCCAAATGGCATTTCTAGCCCATCCCTGACCAAGAGAAAACAAAGGTGCCTAAGACAGGCGGCCCTGGATTCTGGCCAGCAGTCAATTCCTAACTTTGCCTCTTACTAGCTCAGTGATCATGGGCAAATCACTCCATCTCCATGGGCCAGTGCCCTCGACCATAAAACGGACCGTACCTGTCTCACCGCCACTCTGCAGTTCAGTGAGATAACCTCGATAAAACGATTGGCTCGGGGCCTGGCAGCACCCAGAAAGGACCCTACCAATTGTTCAGTCACTGAGTAGCACTGTCCTGGGTGCTGAGTGTGAGCAGCTCCGAGGCACTGTCTGTGATCCGGGAGACCAAAGTCACCTGGCAACTAAACCATGAAGGTCTGACTTCCAAAGGCAGGGAAAGGTCCCAGTGCTGCCTTCAGAGTGGGAGGTGGAACCTTGAGACAAACCCCCACTACCGCCAGGGAGGAATGGACACATTTCAGAGCAGAGGTAACATCTGGGACAGGCAGACCTCCATCTTGCCAGGACACAAAGATACACAGAGGCTGACACCTGGGATGATGGGGAGGTGCCAGGCATGAGGACATTCTCTGCGGACAGCCCAGAACAGTCTCTTCCCTTCAGCAGTGGAACCTGTTGCCTAAGACAGGCAGGCAGAGCATGGCGGTCCCCACAAGAAGGCAGCCCTGCCCTGGGCACACCAAGGGAGCAGGTTCTTGGCACACAGCAACACTAATGCAAGCACCTGTTGTTACAGGACCCGCCCGCCCCCGGCCTGGGCCTTGTTCTCCCAGAAAACCCGAGCCAGGATTCCAGCAAGCGGCACAACCACCCAGCACCTCCCTCTGGTCTGGGGGGTAAGACTCTGGGAAGTGTCTGTGGTTCTGAGGCACCGGGAGGTGGGGGATATGTGTTCATTCCCTCGAAGACATGGGTGGGGGAGGTCCGAACTACTCCAGATCCTTCTGGGCCTCAGTGCATTATATGACACACAGAGCCCTGCAGACTTGGAGGTCCTATGCGGAAGGAAGCTCGCCGGCCCCCCAGCATCAGCGCCACCCCCACCGAGGCCCTCAGTGGGGGGGCTGAGCAGCACAGCCCAAGGCCCCCTGGGACTGCTCACCTTAAGGCATCCAGGGTGGATGATTTCATTGCAGATGGAGCACTCCATGAGCATGAGGTTAAACTTGCCTTCTTCCTCTTCCACCGTGTCTTCCTTCCCTGCCTCGCCACACACCAGGCACACGGCAGTGTGGGGCAGCACTGGCTGAAGAGCCGGAGAGAGCACAGGTGCGTGAGCAGGGGCTGGGGCCGCGGGGAGCAGGTCACAGGCCACGAGTCAGCGGAGAACTGGCCCGAGCCCTGCCCGTCGCTCATTCACTCATTCATTCCGACAGTCATCAGGCTGCTGTCTCAGTGTGCCAGACGCTCAGTGCTGGGAAGGGCACCGAACGGGACAAAGAGAAATCTCTGCCATCCCAAGCCCACCCCTCAGTGGAGGGACTCAGATAAATGAAGAGTGACAGTGTATGTGTGACAAGGGATATGGAGAAACATACAGCAGGGAGGCCCAGGGGTGAGGGAGGCAGGCGGGCTCCCTGGAAATACGGAGGCCAGGGCCAGCGTCGGGAGCAAGGAAGGACCTGAGGGGTGGGGGGTGGGGCGTGAACTGCGCCCAGACCCGCAGGGGACTGAGGCTGCACGTCACCAGCACTATCGCTACGCTGTCCCCACCACCTGTCCAGGGAGGTCCGCGAGGTCAAAACCATCGTCAGAGTAACACTAAGATGTTATCTGCCTTTTCCAACTATGTTGACATTTGCTCCGGTGAGTGAAACTCTGGCACTCGTCGTCAGGGCGGCACAGGGTTTGTCACTGCCACACGCTCATGACAAAGATCACCAGGTCTCACCGAGGAAGGGCTTTGATGGGGCAGATGACACTACTCACGTTATTAAAACTCTGACACTTGAGTACATAGCTTTTTTTAATTTTTAAAAAATTATTTGAGTACCTACCTTTTTAATGTTCTGTATGCCAAAATAAGTATGCGTAAAGCACTATTGCTGCATACCAAAGGACGATGGTTATCTAAAGGAAAGGCACTTGTGACTAAGTTGTGACCTGACTCGGTCCTTTTCTCCATAGGACATCATTCTATTTGACAGAATAACTGATTTAAAAAAACAAAAACAAAAACAGAGTATTGATAGATTTCTCAAAGATGAAATGAGCTGGTCACTTGCAGAAAAAAAAAATTATAGCATTTGTTATAGAGGATAAAATTCAGATTTTAAAATAAAAATTAGAATTTTGGAAAACTGACATTAGCTGCCATGAACTGAATAGCTTCCCAAGAGTTAAAGACTTAGTTCTAAGGAGATTGGTGGTAGTGTTAACAAATGTGATTGCTTTTATTTTTTTTTAACATTGTATAACACTGTGTGCCCATATTTGGAAAATCTGTATAACTCAGCAAGCCAGTGTTTCCCAAATGATGATGTTGTAACATCATGCATGAGCAAATGAACTGTTCCAGGTGCAAGAAAGACTAATGAATTTTAATGTAACAGTATGAAAAGTTCATTGATACAGTTTCAGATTCCACATTGCAACTAACCTTTAAGAAACTACCACCTGTTGAGTTCGGGCCAAATCTCAGAGATACCCACCACCACCTGAGAAGACTATGACAATACTCCTCCTCCTTTCTAACTACAGATCTGCGTGAGGCCACGTTTCCTCACACAGTTCCTCCAAAACAACATACTGAGACAGAATGAAGCCAGACACAATGAAAGAAATACAGGTCTTGTCTAACGAACCAAACATAAAAGAAGAGATTTACAAAAACGTAAAAACAATGCCATTCTTCGTAATCATTTTTGTTTTGGAAGATGGAGTTATTGCTCATAAAAATGTCATTCATGAAAAAAAAGTTCTTTAAAATGTCATTAAGTCTTTTTTTCAATGAATTCAAAGTATTTTTTTTAAACTTCCCCATTTTAATTTTGAATACAGTAATATTAATAATACTCAACAAAGCTCTTTGGGGTCCTCATAATTTTCAAGAGTTCCCAAGACCAAAACATTGGAGAACGGAGCTACTGGGCTACAAGCCCTTTGCCGGCGTGCCAGCACTTACTCTCTCCCCTTATATACACCCACCTCCCAGTACCTGGGATCCAGACGAAACACAGTTAGTCTTTATTACACTGAATCAAAAGAGCTTCAAGTAAGCTGGGATATATGCTCCACTAAATGAAAAGCCTATAACATGGTACAAACATTTGAGTTCAAATAAACAGAACACCGAAGGCAAAAGAGCTATCATTTGTTCAACAAATACTTAATAAACATCTACTCAAGCCTGAAGCAAGGAACCAAAAGGGGAACAGTAATGAGGAAGGCAGCTGTTCCCTCAAGCCGTCCGGGAGACGGAACACGATGAAATCCCAGGAAAACATGGAAAAGTCATGTGCAAGTGCCTTGGGAAGCAGCAAGCGGCTGATTTCGGGAGGACTCCTAGGTCAGGGAATTTGGGCTCCTACAGGCAGAGAAAAGTGGGGAGCAGGAAAAGCAAAAGAGACCTCCAACTGACGTGACAGAGGACAGAGAAGCCAGAGCCAGATGCATGCAGCAACAGGGGGCAGGCCAGGCCAGCTGGGGAAGGGGAGCACAGCAAACCCAAAGCTGGGGGTGCTGGGTAGGGGACACCTGGTAGCTGGAAGATGGTCTGTAATGGGGTAGGCAAGGGTAGGGGACTGACTGAAATCAGCAGGCAGAACCACAGGCAAAGCCCTGCAGAGCCTCAGGAGGGGAACCCAGGCCCAAGCCAGCTGGGAGAAGGAGCTGGGCAGTGCAAAGGGATGAAGCCTCACAAGGAGAAGCAGGGTGAAGGCTGGTCACAGAGAGACACTCTGGCACATCAAGAGAGAAGGGCCTGGAAAGGGAAGAGAGGCGGCCTGCGTGTGTCAGAGGTGGGTAAACCACGGCAGGAAGAGTCCCAAGTGGAAAGGTTGGAGGAAGAGTAAGGAGGATACCAAGGGTCAGGCCAAGACTACATTTACCGTTAGCTCCAGAATTCCCATTAGACTGGAGAGAGACACACAAAAGTTAGATTTCCTTCAACACTCACTGTGCCAGGCACTGAGCTAGGCACCAAAGCTGCAAAGCACCGGTGACAGCAGAGACAGGTTCTGAACCCGTGCCTAGAAGACGGGGCAGGAGCGGAGCAAGGCTGAAGAGGAAGACACAGTTACGGGTCATGGCCCACGTCCCCGAGTCTTCTTAAAACAGTCCCTACAGATAACGACCCTTAAATCCTGACAGAATGCAACAGGTCACACGGACCCTCACTCCAGAAAAATGTATATATAGGCATGCACAGAGACAAAAAGCTGTATTTAATTTCAAGGGGACTCCCAAATTTCCTGAAATCCACTGAAACGACCTGGGTTCAGGTAACAAAAATAGAAGCAACGAAACAAAAACCATATGGGCAAGGAGACAATCCACTGAGTGAAAAGGCAACCCATGGAATGGGAGCAGATATTCAGAAACCGTGTATGTGATGAGGGGTTAATATGCAGAACACATGCAGAACGGCAACTCAATAACAAAAACACAAACAATCCAATTTAAAAAATGGGCATAGGACTTAAAAAGACCTTTCTCCAAAGAAGCTATGGCCAATACACACAAAAAGATGAAAAGATGTTCAAAGGCACCAATCATCAGGGAAATGAAGACCAAAACCATACAGGTAACCACTACCAGCACAACAGAAAACCACAGTGTTGGCGAGGATGTGGAGAAAACGGAACCCTTGTGCCCTGCTGGGGGGAACGTAAGGTGGGTCAGCCTCTATGGAGAACAGTATGGGGGGTCCCCAAAATAATTAAAAATAGAGCTACTGGGACACAGGTGGTTCAGCTGGTTTAAGCATCTGACTCTTGATTTTGGCTGGGGTCACGATCTCAGAGTCATGAGATCAAGCCCTAGGATGGGCTCCGTGCTCAGCGTGGAGCCTGCTTGAGATTCTCTGTCCCTTTCCCTCTGTCCCTCCCCCAACTTGTGTGTGCATATGCGATCTCTCTGTCTCTCTCAAATAAATCAATAAAATCTTTTATTTATTTATTTTTAAAGATTTTATTGATTTATTTGATAGACAGAGATTACAAGTAGGCAGAGGCAGGCAGAGAGAGAGGAGGAAGCAGGCTCCCCGCTGAGCAGAGAGCCCAATGCAGGGCTTGATCCCAAGACCCTAAGACCATCATCTGAGCCAAAGGCAGAGGCTTTAACCCACTGAGCCACCCAGGCGCCCCTAAATCAATAAAATCTTTAAAAAAAAACAACAACAAAAAAAAAACAGAGCTACCATATGATCCAACAATCCTACTTCTGGGTATATATTCAAAAGAATTCAAATAGGATCTCAAAGAGACACTGGGCCCCCTGTGTTCACAGCAGGATTATTTACAAGAGCCAAGAGATGGAAGCAACTTAAGCATCCATCAACAAAGGAACAGGTAACGAAAACACAGCATATACAAATGGTGAATATTATTCAGCCTTTAAAAAGAAGGAAATCCTGACTGGCTCAGTTGGTGGAGTGTGCAACTCTTGGTCTTGGAATCATGAGTTCAAGTCCCATGCTGGGCACAGAGTTTACTTTTTTAAAAAAAGAAAAGGAAATCCTGACCCATGCTACAATATAGATGAACCTTGAGAACATTACGCTCAAATAAGCCAGTTGCAGAAGAAACAGCACTTTCGGGAGGTACCTACAGCAGTCACACTCAGAAAGTAGAAAGGTGGTTGCCAGGGGTTGGGGGAAGGGAAATGGAGTTGTTCAATGAATACAGGGTTTCCATTTGGCAAGATGAAAAGGTTCCAGAGATCAGCTTGCACAACAATCAGTATATAGGTTAATATGACTGCACTGGACACTTAAAAATGGTTAAAACGGTCAATTCTGTTCTGTGTTTTTGACCACAGTAAAAAAAAAACAACCCAAAAAACCACTGAACTAAAACAAAAACACACACAGTATACGTGGAGGGAGAAGGGGGAAGGCGCCCCTGGCCTCAGAGGGGCAGCCGCAGCCAGAGAGAAAGGCACACCCGATGCCAGGCCTTCAGAGCTCACCCAGGAATCCCGTCCCTCCTGCTAAGCCTGCTTTCCCACAGGAGCAGAGACATCACACTGTTCCCAAAGGGAGGACCCCGAGGCCGGCGGCAGCACCCTGTGGAAGGCAGAGTGTGCGTATGTGCCAGACGGACCCACCGAGAGACCCCGGGACCATGCCAAGTTGTCAGAGTCTGCATCCACTGCCCGGTCCTGGAGCAAGGCTGGGGGCAGTGAGAGGGTCCGGAGGCGCTGGCCAGACGCTCTGGCAGCCCAAGCTCCTGGGCACCATCAATCAGTCCTCTTTATCCGGGGCAGGCCCCTCAGGAGGGGCACTGACCTTTCCCCTAGACCTCTGACTTTGAAGTCAGGACAGGAAGGAAGGGAGGGCCTAGAACCATCATGAACTGGACCATAAACGTTGGCAACGGGGTCACAGACAGGACAGGCCGACATCTGTAATGGCAGAGACTTCAAAGTACTCAGTCACGGAGGGGAGGAAGGAGTTCTCCGACCGTCAGCCTAGGAAGAAAAAGGAGCCCAGGACGGCGAGGTGGGGCCCCCAGTCCTGCAATGTGGAATCTGAAACAGCGTGGCTCAGAGCCCCCGTTCTTGCCGCAGGGGGCACCTCTGAGGGGTTTCTGCAGCTGGAACACCCACTCTAAGAGAGAGGCCAGGCGACTGACAAGCGGGACAAGCCGGCGCTGGCGGCACGGACCGGCGCTGGGGCTCAGATGGGCGCTGGGGGCACCTGGCCGCGGCACTCACCGCGATGCACTGCCGCATGATACAGCTCTGCTTCATCCGCCCGGGGCCCCCGAACTTCTTCATGTCCTTGCAGAAGTGGCACTCTCCGCACTCGGTCCGCAGGCAGGCCTCGCACTTGCGGCATCGCGTCCGGCGTCGGCGAGCTCCCGCCGTCGTCCGGTTGGCGGCCAACTTCACGGCGGAGGCCGGGCCCAGCTTCCCCTTGGGCCGACCTACTGCCCGGTTCTGCGGGAGAGCACACGGGATGGTGAGATGGGCCACAGGGCTGGCCGGACCCCACAGCAGAGGGCCTGGGGCTTGTGCTCTGCTCCCAACCCCAGGACCTCCGACAGCGGGCCTTACGGAGAAGCAGGGCCTTTACAGCGAAGCAGGGCCTTTACAGCGGTGATCCAATTGAAGTAAAGGTCATTGAAGTGGGCCCTACTCCTGTAGGACCGAAGTCCCTATGAAAGGGGCAGTTTGGGACCAGGAACGGAGGGAGTGTGTGTGTGGAGACATAGGAAGGAGACCGCCGTGTGACTGGAAGTGTCTACAGGCCAAGGAAGCCAGCGGCCCCCAGAGGCTGGAAGAGACGAGGCAGGATCGCCCCTGGAGTGTCAGAAGTAAGCATGGTCCTGCCAGCACCTGACTTCAGACTTCTGGCTTCCGAACTGTGAGAGAATAAGTTTCTGCTGTTTTAAGAGCCCCTGTTTTGGTTCCTTCATTCTGGCAGCCCTAGAAAGCGAACAGAGGACACCCTGCTTCTGAGAGCACGTCCTGGTTCAAAGACCCTTCAGCAGCCACCACGTCTCAGCACAGTCCCCCCTTCCTGCCTCGTGCCAGGCTCTGCGTCCCCACGAGGCCACACAGGACCACACGGAAGGCCTCTGTCCCCTCCGCCAGGAACACAAACCTCCTCCCTACTCCAGGTGGCTGAGACCTGGAGTCATTCTGCAGGCCCCAGTCTACGCACTGCTTTCTTCTGACAGCCCTCTGTGCCCTCCCTTGTTCTGCATTCTGGGCACCTCCTATGGCTGTGTTCGCAGGGGCCTTCCCTTTGAGACAGAGAGCTCAGGAAGGCAGTTATCAAGAGTGTCTTGTCGGGGCGCCTGGTGGCTCAGTGGGTTAAGCCACTGCCTTCGGCTTGGGTCAAGATCTCAGGGTGCTGGGATCGAGTCCCGCCTCGGGCTCTCTGCTCAGCAGGGAGCCCCCCCCCCCCACAACCACCTGCCTCTCTGTCTGCTTGTGATCTGTGTCAAATAAATAAATAAAATCTTTAAAAAAAAAAATATGTCTTGTCACCAGTGTCCTTTGACAAGATGGCCTAGCACAGGATATGCTCAGTAAACCAAACAAAGTCTAGCAGAATGAGACAGTAAGCCTAAGGAGCCTTGGCTTCTGAGCTCTTCTCTAAACAGGCTCCAAACGCTTCTTTTCCCGCAACTCAGAAGAAAACAGAGATGAACAGAAGAGCAGTGCTAAAATCCGGAACAGTGAACCAGTCAGCCACAGAGTCCTGATGTCTGGGGTGGCAGCCTCAGAGCCCCTTGCCAGCCAGGATCCGTTGGGGGAGCTCCCAGGCCAGCTGCAGAGGCCACCCTCTGCTCAGGTCCCCCGTGCACCTGGGACTGGAAGTGGGAGGGACCAGGACGGTAGTGTGTAGTGTCTGAAGCACCTTTCCAAGCAGCAGGAATCTGCTGGAAAACGGTTCATCGGTCGGGGAGACACACTCCTTACCCCAAATTATGACTGAGTTGGCATCTAATGCTTACAACAGCCCCTTCGCGGCCAATTAATCTCAAGTCCGGTCCCAGCCTTTTAATTTTACTTGCCTGCCACACCTGGATCCCTAACAAAAGCCCCTCTTGTCAGCTCCCGCGCCCAGAAGTGTGGTTACTTTGTATCACAACAGTGCAAAGGCAAAGGGTCCTCCTTCCAGAGACCCCTCCGTGCACCACCACAGGGGCTATCCAGAAACCTATAACCACATCAAGAAGAAACAGTCCACCTTTCCCTGTGAATAAAGCCTCACCATCATCCATTTCTTCTGCAGTGCAGTGGTCCCTGCAGAGAGCTGAAAATCTCACACAACTCCCCCTTTGGTACTGACACCTTAGATCCTTCCCTCCAATTTATCTTCCTAGCACCCTGCGACATTCAAGGGAGTCCAGCTACTCTAGATTTTTATCCCCCTCAACTTGCTCTAAACTCCGAAGAAGAAAGGGAGACACGAGACCTGGCTCCAGTGGCCCTTCGGTCCTCATCGACCCCACCTGGCCCCTGCTGCTCCCACAGAGCTGCCCCACACTCACTCAGTCAGGGCCCCCCTCAGCTGTAGGGTGGCCCGGCCAGTGGCCCTGGTACCAGGGAGGGCCACTGGCCCTACACACCACCAGCTGCATCGGGCAAGGGGCAGCTCCCACAGAAGGTACTCCGTCTCCCGGCAGTGAAGGTCCAGCGGCCCCCTCCCGCCAGTCCTTATACCGTACCCCAGTGAGGGCTGGGGCACCCCCGTCACACACAGGAGGAGCTTAACAGCCCTGACGCCAGAAGAGGGATCAGGCTACACATCACACGCGTCCATTCAGGTCAGGTACTGCTGCCAGAGGAGTGGTTAAACACAAAAGTGTTTCAGAACGTCTGGAGTTGAGAATGGTACACAGGGGCCATGGACCTGAACGCTAAGCAGCTGACCATAGAACAGCAAGTGTGCCAGATGGGAGCAGCCATAAGGATGGCGACAGCAGTGACAGTGGATATTTGCCGAATGCCTGCTACTGTGATCATTTTACGTATGACAGCACCTTATTTTCCCAACAAGAACCCCATGAGAGATGCCATTTCTCAGACAAGGAGACTGGAGGGAGAGGTAAAGCGACTTGCCCTAGGTGACGGAGCCCGCCGAGGACAAGCACACGAGGATGAGTCCACGGTTAGTGCCTTCCTTCACGCCCACGGCAGGACAGGTGCCAAAAAGAGGTACGGAGAAGCACACTCCCAGAGAAACGGAAACCAGGAGGGTCTTTCCCTCTCTTTACAGCTCGCAAGAATCAGATTCTACCCCTATAAAGAGCACGTGTCCTGGAAGCAACTCACTCCTCTAATCCCCAAAACACAGGCAACAAGTTTGGCAATTCTGAACCTCAAGTCGGGGAGACAGAGGGCAGCCTAGTCCAACCTCCAAGGACAAACCAGGGGTCAAGGGCTCAAACTCTGAGCCCCAGAGCAGGAGAGTCTAAGGACTAGCTGCTTTGGTGAAAGACTGAAAAAAATTCCCAGAGTCCAAACACGGCTCTCCCCTCCCACTCAGGAACGTCAGGTATAAATAGCCTCTGGGCGCCTCTGGCCTGACCAGGAGTAAAACCTTGGGCCTATCCAGCCAGTGCCACAGAGCTCATACGTGACTATGAAATGAGCCTACCTTCCAGCGCTTTCCAAAGCACATTCCCACCAGAGAAGCACTTCTTCAACCCATGGAAAAAACAAATCCTCCTGGGTTCTGATGGCAGCTGAGCCACCCCGGAAAATGACAGAGCCAATGACAGACAACATCCTGGAAGAGGTGTGAAGAGGCCCTGTTTTCCGAAGACCTCAACTCAGGCCCTCTCCAGCCGGTTGCCAAGTCAAGCCAGAGAAGCTGCTGCCGCCCGCAGCTTCATGGCCAGCTTTTGTGGGAAGTGGGTGCCTGCTGGCTTGTCAGGAGTCAGCTAAGCAACACCTGAAGTACAGGATCCTAAGACAGACCACCCAGAAAACCAACAGGTGAGAAAGACACTGGAGGGTCTCTAAGAAGGAAGATAAACAAGCCAAAGCCCTATCATTCTGGTATCAAGCTTCTGTCCTAATCTCTTCTGCATGATATCTAAAGGTTCACAGCCCAATTCTAAATTCCACTCTATCCCACCTTTGCCCCTACTTGTTCAAGTAACCCAGAATGCAACTTTCTTAATATCGGCATGACCTGGTCTTCTCAGCAAAAAGGAATGATGGCAGCCACCAACTTTCACTTACAAACCAGCCTTCTCAATCCCAAGGCCACTTGTTGATTTTATCAGCCCAGCTCCACCTGTTAAGGAAATCTGCAGTCCACATGCCCCCCTACACAAATCATAGTATTTCAACCATCTTCTCCACCAGCTACTCCTAAGCATCTTCCTTAAAGACAACATCAGTCCAGTAGTTCTTTCATACATTCCACAAATACTTATGGAGTCCCTCCTACCCATCAGATCCTCTCCTCCTGAATATTCACGGACAGAACCTCTTCAATCCCTCATCTCTAAAACTCTGGGATTAAAATTACTTGGAGTAACCTAAATTAACGAAAAAACATCCCATGTTCATGGATTCAAAGACAATACTGTCAGGATGGCAATACTCCCCAAAATGATCAATAGATTCAATGCAATCCTTATCAAAGTCCCAGCTGGGGTTTTTGTAGAAACTGACAAGGTGATCCTAAAATTCATGTGGAAATGCCAGGGACCTGGAAAGGCCACAGAGATCTTGAAAAAAGAATAAAGTTGGAGGAGCGCCTGGGTGGCTCAGCGGGGAGCCTGCTTCCTCCTCTCTCTCTGCCTGCCTCTCTGCCTACTTGTGATCTCTGTCTGTCAAATAAATAAATAAAATCTTAAAAAAAAAACAAGCCCTTTAAAAAAAAAAAGAATAAAGTTGGGGGATTAATACATCCTGATATCAAAACTTAGTACAAATCTACAGTAAACAAGACCATGTGGTACTGACATAAGGACATACAGATCAATGGAATTCAGAGTCCACAAATAAACTCTTCTAGTATTTATGACCAAACAATTTTCAGTGACCAAGTGATTTTCAACAACTGTGTCAAGACAATTTAGTGGGGGGAAGATAGTCTTTTTAACAAATGGTGCAGGGACATGCAAAAAGAATGAAGCGGGACCCCTACCTTATACTATATGCAAAAGCAACCTCCAACATGGATCAAAGACCTAAATGTAAGAGCTAAAATTATAAAACTTAGAAGAAAACATAAGGGTAAATCTTTAAGACCTTGATTTCTTGGATATGACACCAAAAGTACAGGCAAAAAAAGAAAACAGAAGCACTGGACTTCAAAACTAAAAACGTTTGTGCTTAAAAGGGGCCCACTCTGGATGCCTGGGTGGCTCAGTTGGTTGGACGACTGCCTTCGGCTCAGGTCATGATCCCGGAGACCCGGGATCGAGTCCCGCATCAGGCTCCCAGCTCCACGGGGAGTCTGCTTCTCCCTCTGACCTTCTCCTCGCTCATGCTCTCTCACTGCCTCTCTCTCAAATAAATAAATAAAATCTTAAAAATAAATAAAAATAAATAAAAAATAAAAATAAATAAATAAATAAAAGGGGCCCACTCTGGTGAAAAAGCCCAGAAAATGGGAGAACTTACTGCCAATAGTACATCTAGTAATGGACTAGTACCTAGAATACATAAAGAACTCCAACAATTTAACAATCAAAGGACAAACATCCCAATTTGAAAATGGGCAAAGGATTTATTTATTTTTTTTAAAGATTATTTATTTATTTGTCAGAGAGAGAGAGAGCGAGCACAGGCAGGCAGAGAGGCAGGCAGAGGCTGAGGGAGAAGCAGGCTCCCTGCCGAGCAAGGATGGGCAAAGGATTTAAATAGGAATGTCTTCAGAAACATATACAGGGGTGCCTGGGTGGCTTAGTAAGTTAAGCATCCGACTCTTGATTTCAGCTCAGGTCTTGACCTCAGGGTTGTGAGACTGAGTATCATGGCAGGCTTGGCCCTGGGCATGGAGCCTGCTTAAGATCCTCTCTCTTCCTCCCCCCGCCCCGCCCCCTGCCACATGCTCTACAACGAAACAAACCCCCAAAACCCATATATACAAATAGGGAATAAGCACATGAAAAGATGCTCAACATCACTAGCCAACAGAGCATACAATCCGCACTGGAGACTCATTTCATACATTCACCCACCTGCCTACCCAAGTGTTTTCTGGTTGAGAACTATGTACCAGATTCAGTGCTAGGCTCTGGGACTACAGAGATATGTTCCTTACTCTCAAAGGCATTACAGTGGGGTGGGGGGTGGGGAGAGAAAGAAAGATAACTATGTAAATGCAATGCAATGTGATATGATAGGACGATGATATTTAAAAGTAACACTGACTTGGGACGCCTGGGTGGCTCGGTTGGGCAGCTGCCTTTGGCTCAGGTCATGATCCCAGTGTCCTGGGATCGAGTCCCGCATCGGGCTCCTTGCTTGGCGGGAAGCCTGCTTTTCCCTCTGCCTCTGCCTGCCACTCTGTCTGCCTGTGCTCGCTCTCTCTCTCTCCCTCTGACAAACAAATAAATAAAATCTTAAAAAAAAAAAAAAAGGAAAAAAAATAAAAGTAACACTGACTGAAGTAATTGCTCTTTTCAACATTTGCCATCAATAATCTATGAGAAATTATCTCCATTCAGAAGCGTGGAAACGGAGGCACAGCAGAGTTAAGTCATCTGCCTAATGTCATATGGCCAATGAACGAGAAGCCAAGATAGGAGTCTGGACAGCCCCCTGGACAGGGGCTCTAAAGCCTGGACACTGACGTACTGAGCCTCATCTCACTAGGAAGGGAGGTTCTGAGGAGGGTCATAGACACAGGAGGTAGTGACAAAGGGTCTTAAGGGAGAATAGGCCTCTGCACTGGGACAGGGGTGGGGTAGAGAGCAGATAGTCTAGGCAGAAGGAAGAGTAGTAAGATAGAGATGTGAAACTACACGGCACAATTCAGTAGCCTGATATGGCTACTGGAAAACAGCCTTGAGATGGCAGGAGCCTAATCCTGCAGGGCCTCATAGGACACAGAGAAATGGTGTCCCCTTCAGGAGCAACATGATCACATTCTGGCACGTGTATGAGTATTTTCTGGGAGGCTGAACAGGGTGAAAGGCAGGGAGAAGAGATGAAGACACTACAGTAGCCCAGGCTGAAGATGATGAAGGCATGGAGAGGGGACGATTCAGATGTTCTAGAAGCAGACCCATGAGGCTGCCTGAACATGGGGTATGCAGGCAGGAAGAGTCCTGAAAAGCTCTGAGGTTTCTGGCTTGAGCAACAGGAGAACACGGGGCTTAGGAGAGGAGAGATCAATGACTCCATCATCCACACGCAGACTCTGAGGGGCCAAAGGACATTCAAGGAAGGTGGCCGGCAGGCAGGAGGGCCCAGAGCCCATACACAACTGGGAGTCAGCATCAGTACTGTTAAACTAGTTAAGTCCATGAGGTTGTCCAGGGAGAAAAGGCAGAGTGAAAAGAGGATCCTGGACACTACATTCAAGACTACAAACATTCAAGGACCAGTGTGAAAGACCAACCTGTGGAGGAATGGCCAGAAAAGCAGGCAAGGCAGCAGAAGGTTGTGTCATCACTGAACCAGGGAAGAATTTCAAGAAGGAAAGACTGTCAAGATGAGTCAGTGAGAAAAACAGCGAAACATGGTTGTGTTTTTACAATTAAGACAGTTTCAGGTTTCCTAGCAAGCTATTCTCAACAGCAGCACACTGACATTGAGCCCCACAAGGGGTAGCCACAGCCCCCCAAACATGCTAATGTCGTATTCTACTGCATAACACAGATTCATCTCAATATATGCCTGTTCCCAAATCTTCATGCATAATGGACATTTCAGGAAAAGCCGGATTTTAGCAGCTTCGTGGGGTCCCTTCACACACACCTGTAGACTCCAGGAAGGGCTTCGGTTTGTTTATATACTAAGAGTAAGGAGCAAGAGAATAAAAACACAACAGTTACCAGAAACCCAGGGGAGGAGAGGACCTCTGGAGAATTTGAGGAAAGCTAAGGACCTTTTCCCAGAAAAACGCACACGAAGTCACCAACCTTTGCATAAAATTTCAGGAAGGTTCAGGGATCCCAGTCTTAAAATTTCACTAAGAAGCTATAATGAGTAACACATCAGTTATGGCTGCATAAACTTCTGAGAGATTTTCCTCTTCATAATTTTCTAATTGTTACTTTTTTTTTGAAACGAACAACAATCACTATTATTATTATTATTGTTATTATTTTTAAGTGGGCTCCACACCCAGCATGGAGTCCAACGCAGGGCCTGAACTCATGACCCTGAGATGATCAAGACCTGAGCTGGTACCGAGAATTGGATTCTAACTGACTACTAACTAATTCTAACTGAGCTACCCAGATGCCCCAACAATCACTTTTAGTTTAAAATAAGGAACAAAGCTACTTTCAGTTCAAGGGTTAAAATAAAACAAAACAACAAGATGGAACAAGAATTCTCATTAACAGCCATTCTTCAAGGGGCATCTCCTTAAACTGAAAACAGCTAAAGAATTTCCTGACACATTCTGCACTGGAGAAGCAAATCAAGTCCATGGGAGAAGGCTCAGCTAAGAGTGAGCACCGGCAAAGGGCATGCAAGGGGTCTCCTTCACCCCCTCACTCCTGGGAGCAGGGGGAACACTGGCTGCTGTGGGAAGGAGTGGGGCAGATAGGACTAAGGAAGCCTGATGCCACCCAGGTGGGGACAAGAGACTTGCACAGAATGTGAAGATGGAACAGACAAAATTCTGATGAGGGGTGGTAGTGAGGGGCTAGGCGCAGCTGCTGGGGGTAACTGGGCAGTAATAATTTCCCAACAGGGCCTCCACTGGTCTCTTCACACAGCAGGCGGGAAGTGTGCCTGTGTGCCCATAATCCAAGACTTCCACCCCCCTTTGAAGGGCACGTTACAGAAGAGTGGGGTCTAGAGCCCAGGGACTCACTCACCTGTGGAAGACATAAATGCTTTTGAGATCCTTAGAGGAAGTCACTGTTCTCAAGCCCATGAAACCCGGAGGCTGGGAAAACTAGTGAGGAAGGGGGAGGAGGAGGCAGGGAGCCCTGAGCCACAGCCTGGAGCTTCTGCAAATGCAAGGTCCTTTGCTGACAGCCATCCTCTGTTGTTAATGTGGGAAAAACCTGCTGCCCTTTGACCTGGCTTAGGGGTCACCTCCACACACCTGTGTGGGACAAATCACCTTAAAGCAAACCTTGAGAACACTGCTGAGAGCTCCCAAAGAGCCAAGCATAGCTGACTGATGGGTGGAGAAGGAAAGTAATCTGGCTACAGGGAGTACAGGTCCTCTCCTGATGGGAGTCTCTCTCAGGAGTGGCAGACCTGAAAACGTGGTTTTTAGCCCAGAGACGTACGAAGTCTTGTCTCATACGCTGTCAAAGATTGTATCTACCATAGGCTGCAGGGTGTGGCCAAATTAAAAAACAAAACAAAACAAAACAAAACAAAGCAGGTAACAGCAACCTCAATCCTGAAACACCAAATCAGTCAACGCTGAACCCAAGTGTCTTATGAATGAGAAGATGCAGGAAGGATTAGGCAGATCCAAACTGAACTGAAAATTTTTCAAACCAAGATTTGGTGCAAACCACGACGCCAGAACCATTCCCACACGGTGCGATACTGACTTGATAAAAGTTCCAAGACAAAACCACTTGGGTTGTCTCCGGGTTAATCCAATTGGTAAAACCAGCAAGATTCAGAAACACTGTAAGGGTAGATGCATGTGCCTGAAAAATACCCAGCAAAACTCAGAAAACAATAAAATGTAATGAAATAATAAAATTTAACTTCGTTTGTTAGATAAAACCACTTGATGATGTGTGATACAATTTACGTGCAGCACATATAGCACTTCCTCAATCATCCCTAATGGAAGAGAAAAACGCTCCTACATCTCGGCCTGAACATTCCAAAATTTCTTTATTCCACGGAGGAAAGACACCCAGGATTATAAATAAGCATCTTATTCACCTGGTCCCGTGCCCGCATAACTCAACCCACTCCATGCTTAATTCCTCGGACAAGTCTACCTAGCCTGTGCCCTGTTGCAAATATTGCGCTGATTACACTCCGTAAATCCTCAACTTTCTTCCCCCGCTTCCTAAACACGAATCTTCCCGGAGTAAATTCACGCCGTAAACACACCCAAGGCTTTGTTTTATACACAGATTTCTCCCCTCAGGTCCCAAGAGAGACTGCTTTCCCTTCTAAACCCAACAGAGGCCAAATACTGCCATCTGGGGTCACGGCTTCCTCCCGCCCGGCCGCGGCGGAGCGCACTCGCCGGGTTCCGGATTCCCCGCGCCGGCCCGAGGCTCGCACCCCTTCCTGTCTTCGTCTGCCCACGGCGGGCGGCGGGCGCGCGGCGCCCAGACAAAAGCTCGGGCCGTCGGGCCCACGGGCCCCGGGCCGCGGCGTCCTCCAGCCCCGAGGCCGAGGGTCCCGGTGCAACTTTGCAAACAGAAAGGAGGGAGGCGCCGGCGGCCGCAGGTCCGGGTGCGCCCGGGGCGGCCGGCACGCGCGTGGGCCGCGGGCGAGGGCGCGAGAGGAGGGCGAGGCGAGCCCTGGCCGCCAGCGCCGGCGCCCGCAACTTGCCCGTGGGCCATGGCCCGCGCCCGGCAGGGCCCGCCCGACGGCGAGGCCCACATTGTCCCCGCGGCACGGCCGGCCACCCTCCCGCACCGCCGCTCGCACACGCCCCCTGCCCGGGTCGGCTGCGGGGCCCGCGGCGCCCCGGCGGCCGCCGGCCTGCCGTGCTCCTCCACGCCCCGCTCGGGCCCGGCCCTGGCGGCCCCGCCGGCGGCGGCTGCAAAACTTTCTCCTCATCGCGGCGGCGGCGGCGTCGCGGCCGCCCCGGGCGCGTCAGTCGGCCGGTCGGGAGGTCGGCGGGCGGGCGGGCGGGCGGCGGGTCCCTCCCTCAGCCCCACCCCGGGCCGCCGACCTGGTCCGGCTCCGATTCATAGTCGTCGTCCTCGGCGCTCACGGACATGGCCATGGCTCATGGTGGGCCCAGGCTCGCGCGCGCTGACATGGCTGGAGCGGCGCCGCCGCTGCCGCCGCCCGCCGGGAGCAGGCTCGGCTCGCCCTGGCTCGGGCTCGGGCTCGGGCTCGGGCTCGGGTGCCTGCTGCCGCGAAGAGGGAGCCGCGCCGCGCGCCTCGCACGCCCGCGCGGGAGGGGGCGGGGAGGGGCCGGCGGGAGGGGTGGGGGGGGCGAGGCGCTCATGCATATGCATGAAGCGAGCCAGGAAGGGGCTGGCCCCCCGGGCCGGCGGGCCAATGGCGCGGCCGCGGCGTTCGGGCCGCACACAAAGGGAGCCCGGCCTGCGGTGACATGGGGGCGGGCCCGCCGAGGGCGGCCCCTCGCGGCCAGCGCGCGGGGACTGGGACTGCGTGGGGGCGTGCCCCACGGCCCGCCCGGCCCGCGCGCCACGGGATGCACATGGGTGGCTGCACGCCGCCGCCGCTCTAACAGGAAATGCACGCCCGACCTGGGGTGGGGTCTTTTGTGTGGTCCGGCGGGGCGTCTCGCGGGAGCCCCGGGGCGCACAGGCCACGGGGGGTGGCTCTGCACGCGACACCGGGCAGGAGTCCCTTTGCACCCCGCAGCGGGCACAAGGACTCCCGGGTTTGCACATGCTCTGGGACCAGGACCTGATGTCCGCGAACCCGGGAGTCCCGTACCCGGAGCTTGCAGGCCCGCTGGCCTGGATACGGTCCGGGGGCCCAGTTCCCCCCGAAAGCGGGCAGTTGGGTTGGGCCAGTCCCCTGACACTGTCCTCGCTGCCCTGAGGTTTGCCTTGGTAGATCGAGAGGGAGTCAGCGTGAAACGTACGGTGGTGCTGGTGGGAATTCCCATAGAGCTGCCTGACTTGGGGGATGAGAGAGAGAGAAAGAGAGAGAACACCTGAATGCACTCTGCCCCGAGGTGGGTGCCCCACCCTCTTGGACAGGAACCCTCCTTCCGGTGGTGTCCTGGAGATGATGTGCCCTGGAGACGATCTCAGAAGGAGTAGAGTGCTACAGGCCTGAACCCAGTTCTCCTAGGAGATTAGCAGCGCCCCGAGGCTGGTGCAGAAGGTGTGGGTTTCTAAATTCTTTGGACTGTAAAGGTTCCTCTTAATGCTTAATCCAACAGCAGCCCACTCCTGCAGAAAACTGTTACTGGAAATCCAGGCTGAGGTTCATTAAGGGAAAAAAAAAAAAAAAAATCTGGGTTTTATGTCCACAGCCCTTATCCTGAAGAAGGTGCTCTGACCATTAACTAGAGGGATCAATGCTGTTTCAAGCATCAAGACAAGGAGTGGGAGGGCTTAGCTGGGCAGGTGGTGCAGCTATCATCTAACCGGGAATGTTCAAGAGGACACTAAACATGCATACCCGTACCTGCTCAGTTTCTTCATCTGTAAAATGGGAAGGTTTGCCCAACCCAAGGATGAGCATCGTTCTGCAAAGAGATCAAAGGCTTTCCCAAGAAAAAGCTCATTAGCTGTGAAATCTGGTGATCAACTCTGCAGTGTTGTCCAACTGTTATTCATGCCCAGGCCACTGGCCATGAAATCCACTGTGAGAACGGAAGGGACCCACAGGCAGGTCACGGCCTGGGCTTTCAAGGAAGGCAGAATGCGGGTGGCAGAGACCTTGTAAATAAAACTCAGGAGGCTTCCAGCAGGGAGTCGGCAGGAAGGAGTGAACAGGGATGTCAGTTTTACTGAGTGCATTTTGAAGTCTGTATGAAATTTATACACCCACTGACACTATGGAAAGAAATCCCCAGGAGACTTGCTCTTTACTGAAACATATCTATTCTGAGTTTCCTTCCTCCCTTCTTAAAGTTTTCACAATCCACTCAAGGTTAACAAAAACAAAAAGCAAAAGCATATCCCCTCCTCCACCTCACTCCATCCCCAAAGATCTCAGCTTTTAAAAAAAGCTAGGGTGATAGACCAAAGTCTGTAACTGATGATCTCTTAGGAGCCATTCTACCCCGGAGGAAGCCCCTTTTTTAAAAAGGGGAGGGGCTGATAAAATGCTAATCATGCTTTCACTTCATTGTCATTCACTGTGGTCAGAACCGGCATAGGTACAAAGATACCCAAATACCATAATACATCAAGAGAGAGGTAAGGAAGTGAAACTTTTTTTTGAAGGTCTCTTGGATTGCTTATCAGGAGTGCAAGATTACTTAGACCTGTCTTTGGGCTGATTGCTTCTGAACGATCCAAAGCTCTTTTCTGTATTTAAGGAAGTAAAAAGACACGGTTCTCATTTATCATGGCGCAAAGAAGAGAAAGGGAAAATGTTGATAAACAGAAGCTGTGGCTAACTCAGACTTCCTTCCACCACACCATTTCTGAACTAGAAGGGGCCTCACCCAGACCCCCTC
Source organism: Mellivora capensis (assembly GCA_004024625.1). NCBI lineage: Eukaryota > Metazoa > Chordata > Mammalia > Carnivora > Mustelidae > Mellivora > Mellivora capensis. The sequence continues at coordinate 151,878 of PISX010002039.1, read as the reverse complement.
ACTTCACAAGTGAGGAAATGGAGACCCAAAGAAAATGAGGAAGTAGCTCTTAAGCCCAGGGTCCCTTATATAATAACACCACCACCAAGAGACAGCCCCCCCGCCACCACCTTCCAAGGATTCAGGGAGTAATAGCAGCTAATATTTACTAACCATGGTTGTAGGGCTAGATCCAGTGCTGAGTGTTCTGTACATTATCTCATTTAACCCTTTAAGCAGTCCCATTAGGTATGTACTACTGTTCACCCATTTTATAGAAGAGGAAACTGAGGCATATTGCTGCTCAGAAATGAAAGGGCCTGGATTCGAACCCGCAGGTAGCTGCAGCCCGGAGCCTGGAGCCTGGGCTGTTAATTCCAACCCTCCAATGCCTCAGGCCACAGACAAAAGAAAAAGATGCCAGGGTGCCTGAGTGGCTCAGTGGGTTACAGCCTCTGCCTTTGGCTCAGCACGTGATCTCGGGGTCCTGAGATCGAGTCCCGCATCGGGCTCTCCACTCAGCGGGAAGCCTGCTTCTCTCTCTGCCTGCCTCTCTGCCTACTTGTGATCTCTCTCTCTGTCAAATAAACAAATAAAGTCTTAAAAAAAAAAAAAGATGCCAAATGAAACCGGATGTAAGAATCCAAGTGAAAATTTTAAACTTAATGTTGAATTAAATTAACTGTCCCTTATTAAATTTTGCAAATTCTGTACTCTCAGTTCAAATTCAATTTCAAGGCAGGCAGGTATGGTTCTGGTAATCTTTGGTAACCAAACTGCTGTTTGATCAGCTGTCAGGGGCCAACTCTGAAAGTAGGAAACCCTGATTAAGACATGATAATGCAGTGGGTTCTCTCCAGACATAAGAAGGGTCCTGCCAGCCACTATCCTAATACCTCTTAAAAATTTCTCTTCTGACCTTGGGAGAACTTCTTAATCTGCTTCCCTTGATCAAGTTTCCTTTAGCTAATCAGCACACACAATTATCCAACATTTGTTTTGTCTTAATAATATGCTGGACCATATATAAAATATATTACGCTAGCCGTGGCCCAGTAGGATTGCCATCTGAAAATTTAGTGTTTACACTGTGCTTTAGGTTTATCCTTCCTCCCTCTCAACCCCATCTTTGAGTGACCCTAGGAGCTGAACACTCTCCCAGCTCTACTTAGCCAAAGCTTATGTTCTTAGAAAGAGCTTCCCGAAGCTGATGATGCCACTTGGGCAGTTGGTGCCTGCCCTGAGCCAGGAGAATCCAGAACTTCCACCAAGTGGTGAGGAAATAAACAAAAACATATGGGAGCCCAATCAGCCTTGGTCACAGTGGGCACCCACTTCTCTGTTTTCTATCCGAGTGTCATTTAATTTTCTGGTCTGCCTATCAGATCATGAGACACCAGGAATGACCCCTGCTGGCCGAGAGATTGTGCCCAGAATCAGCCACGCTGTCTCCAGTGCAGGCACAGGTGGTGAGCTTAGGTCCTTGGGGACAAGGGACAAGCTGCCCCTGGGGCTCTGGACTTCTCTAGGATAAGGGTCTCTCCTACACCTGGCCCCTTTCCTTGGGCCCATGTCAAAAAGGGCATGGCTAAAACCTTGGGAACGTGATTCCCCAAAGGATCAGGGCAGGCAAAGAGAATGGATTCTCTCTGTCCAGACCGGCAGCTGGCTGGCATTCTCCTGAACCAGTGGACCCCATCTGTAAACAAGTCCCTAAGGAAGGAACAGAAATGACAGAATAAGGGCGCAAAGGGGAGCTTCCTACTGTCCTACTGCAAGTAATAATTTATACTTAACAAGCAACAGAGAATGCACGCTTCAGTTAGTTTACTGTATTTTGCCATTTGTCTCTCTGTCTTTCAATAGGGTTTTCCCCCCTTAATGCCGAAAGGAGGTCTCTTGCAGAATTATTTTTCTAATAAAATGTAAATAAGAGGGACGCCTGGGTGGCTCAGTTGGTTAAGCGGCTGCCTTCGGCTCAGGTCATGATCCCAGCGTCCAGGGATCGGGTCCCACATCGGGCTCCTTGCTCGGCAGGGAGCCTGCTTCTCCCTCTGCCTCAGCCTGCCACTCTGTCTGCCTATGCTCGCTCTCTCTCTCTCTCCCTCTCTCTCTCTGACAAATAAATAAATTTAAAAAAATGTAAATAAGAGGAATTTTTACATTGTGTCACACTGCAGTTTAGGAGTGACTCCAGGGTCGTCTGGATTATGGTTCAAAGAGTGTCTGTTTGACAGACCAATGGCTGCAGTGATTTCTGCTGAGGAAATTACTAATGTTATTTAATTGCTTTCTATTTTCCCCCTGGAGAGTCATTCCACAAGCATTTAAAAACCACGCATATTTGTCATAGGGGTCCTTTAAACAGACTGAGCTTTCTGTTTAATGGGGTTCCTCTCCTAATAATGTCTCTTTACGTTACTAAAATCAACCAACAAATATTTACATTCACTGGAATATTTGTGATGGGGCACAGGATTTCTTTTTATTTTTAAGATTAGCTAATATAACAGGTGACCGGCATTGATCTGAGAAATATTTTCCCCACCCACCCCATTTCCAGTTCATTCGCTGACCTAAGGAAGTCACTTCCCTTCTCTACTCATTGCCCTACAAAAATCCAGGCTAAGGCTGAGCACTCAATTTGGATGTGATAAATGAGTTCACTTTACAAACCCCTCTCCCCTGGGTCTCGGGGTGGGGGGTTTGGAGGGGCTAAAAATACAAAAAATGCCAGCATCATTCTGGCCTACAACCAAGACTTCTGTAATTTAAAAATATTTTTCTTATTAACAAGACCACCCCTTGATTTCCTTCCCAACCAAACCCCCTCCCATCATCTGTCTCACCATCATCCAGCCGAGAATCGGGATACAAAGTTCTGTGTTTTCAAAGGAAAACACTAAATCCAAAGATCACTCAAGACAGAACAGTAGGCAGAGAGACAGACAAGGCGCAAAACAGGAGTAAAAGTGTATTTGTTGTCAGTGAGTTGCTCTGCTCAAGACAACCGAACTTCCATCCACTGATGAATGGGCGGACAAAATGTAGAAGAGCTATACAAGGGGATACATATGTATATATTTTTTTCACTGGCCACCACTTGAGTGATGTTAAGTTCCTATTCCTTTTTTTTTTTTTTTTTTTTTTTGACAGAGAGAGAGAGAGAGAGAGATCACAAGTAGGCAGAGAGGTAGGCAGATAGAGAGGGGGAAGCAGGCTCCCTGCTAGCAGAGAGCCCAATGTGGGCTCGATCCCAGGATCCTGGGATCATGACCTGAGCTGAAGGGAGAGGCTTTAACCCACTGAGCCACCCAGGTGCCCCCTAAATTCCTATTCCTGAAAGGTAACCTGGTTGGGAAATGTAGGTCCTAACCCTGGGGGTGTGTTGAAACGAAGGAAACCAGAGAGTTGAATCACCTCTTAAAGGAGCTGCTAACAGGCACTGTGGTGGTGGGATGGGTTGTGATGGAGCTCTGATGCCTTTCATTTAGGGAAGCCTGAGAAATGCAAATGTACAGTGGCTGGTTTGGTGGGTTGTAGGGATTGGGGAACCCCCCCCCCTCTCTCTCTCTCTCTCTCACACACACACACACACACACACACATATGCTTTGACTAGAGCCATAGCCTCTCTTCATTCTTGCTTTCCTTGAAAAATGGCTCATCTCCAGGATGGCCAATTTGCCTAGAAAAGCCCCCTGGATCTATGAAAAGCCATGAGTTTATCATGACATTCAGTGTAGAAAAAGCCTGACAAGTTCATTTGTCACCATTTGTGGCCATTAAACCAACTTCTTACTTTGAGAATTGGGTATTTAAAAGGGAAGGAATTAAGCATGCCTACTGTCTTTTCAGGAATAACTGTGTTTAAGTGTAGCCGCAACTCATAAGGGAAAACCCTGCCCCCCCAAATCCAACTCAGTGATGTAAGCCAACTTTTTCTCAATAATACTGGGGGGAGGGGGGAATGCCAGCAAATTCACAATGGAGGGATGATAGCCTTTAAAGTTTCATTCTCATCTCCTGATAAAATTATCGAATGATCAGCTGGTACTAAAACCATCGGTGAATGATGGGGGCGGGGGGGGGGGCCCCCAATGTTTCCCCTTCCAGACTATTCTCTGGAGGAAAGAAGGAAAAAGCTAACTGAATAATGGGGTATCAGATCACCATCACCTTAATCCACAATCTATGACACTGAACTTTAACCAGGCCTTCAGATCTACTTTCCAGTTTACAGAAATTACAAGAGATAGTGGGAAAGCCACATGACACAAGGAAGCAATCAGACAAATGCATATAGAGTGGGATATTCTGCAGGACAGATGGTTCTGTCTTCGATACAAATCAATGTCCTGAGAAAGGCCTGGATTGAGAGAGAATTGAAAACAGATTCAGCGTACGGTCCTAGATGGGAGCCTGGTTTGGATAAAACATCTACGAAGGATGATTTGGGAAATCTCAGTATGACAAGGCATTAGGTGGCATTAAGGAACTGTAGATTTTGGTAACGTGTAATCACACGGACTTTAACTGTGTAGAAAAATAATTAGTCTTTTGCAGAGATGCAAACTAAGTATCAGATAGGTAGGGGACGCAATGTCATGACGCCCATAACTTTCTAAAGAATACTTCCGCGTAAAAAAATAAAGTGAGTTCAAAGGAAGTGACGCCCATCCCTGCACACCCATTAGGGTGGCTGTTCTCAAGACCAGAAAGTCACAAGTGTGTCTCCAGTGGAGACACTGGAGCCCTTGTGTACTCTTGGTGAGCATATAAAATGATAAAATGATACAGCCACTATGGAAAATGGTACGGCAGTTCCTCAAAAAAATGAGACGTACAATTACCATAAGACCCAGCAGTTTCAATTCTGGGTGTACCTCTCTCAAAGAAGAGGTTCACAGCAGCATGATTCACAGTAGTCAAAGTTGGAAGCAACCTGAGTGCCCATGGGTAGATGAATGAACAAACACAATGTGGTCTCTCCAGACACTGATGAATACTATTACCTTGAAAGGGGAAGACGGGGGCACCTGGGTGGCTCAGTGGGTTGAGTCTCTGCCTTCAGCTCAGGTCATGATCTCAGGGTCCTGGGATCGAGCCCTGCATCGGGCTCCCTGCTCAGCGGGGAGCTTGCTCCCACCCCACCCCCACTTGTGATCTCTCTCTGTGTCAAATAAATAAAAATAAAATAAAAGGAAAAGGGAAGGGGACTCAGACACCTGATACAACCTGGATTGAACCTCAAGGACATTATGCTGAGCGAAATGAGCCAGTCACACAAGGACTGATAGATACGATTCCACTAACATGAGGTACAGAATTCATAGAAACGGTAAGCAGAAGGGGAGTTGCCAGGGGCTGAGGGAGGAGGAACGGGGACTGAGTGTTCAAGGGGTCTGGAGTTTTACTTGCAGATGACAAAAAAAGCTCTAGTGAGGGACAGGAATGATGATTACATAACCATAAGAATGTACTTAATGCCACTGAACTGTATACCTTAAAAAGGGTCAGTCAATTTTATGTTATATATTTTTTCCCACAATTAAAAAAATATGATAAAAATCAGGGCACCTGGGTGGCTCAGTGGGTTAAGCCTCTGCCTTCGGCTCAGGTCATGATCTCGGGGTCCTGGGATCAAGTCCCGCATCGAACTCTCTGCTCGGTAGGGAGCCTGCTTCCTCCTCTCTCTCTCTCTCTCTCTCTGCCTGCCTCTCTACATGTGATCTCTCTCTGTCAAATAAATAAATAAAGTCTTAAAAAAATATATGATAAAAATCAAAGAAAAAGAAATAAAGCACACCCTCCCCCAGAAGGACAGATCAATCAAGAGGGAGCACTCAAACCCACAAGCCACTGGGAGGTACCAACCCGTCCCATAAACATTAACCAAGACAGAACTGAATCTAAACCATCTCAACTCCCTTCAAAGTGTTTTGCTGTTTCGTTATTTACATGCATTGGTGGAGAAGGTCAGTGGTTTCGAGCAGGTTTTACTATAGCTTTCACTTCTCACCTACCTTCCTCGTGTGTAATTAAAGTTCCCCTCATCCCAACAAATGCACTTGCCCTCGTCACCTTTAGAACAAGAAGCCAAGTTAAACAATGCAAATATTTCACCTGTCTTCACCTACTCTGCCCTGTTTTTCTCTCAATCGTCTGAATTTGGAGAACACATTACCTGACATAATCATCATTCGACAGCACACACATCCATCCTTCTAACCAAGGCAAATTATAAAGCGGGGAGGGAGCAGGGGGGAATTAAAGGACATGACAACTTATTCCCCATGTCAATGATCAAGTATCCTCCTTTAAAAACGGGAAATATATGATGACATTCGACAAAAAGAAAAGTCTGAAGGATAGGCCATTGTTCCAGAAATAAAACCATGATAATGGCAGGCAATCACTTACAGCGGCTGCCTGGCTTTCTAATTACCCCACCAAAGGCAGGAGCCACAATATTTCAATTGCTTTCCAAGAATTTCTCTGTGGCATTATTAACACAGACAGCTGAGCAGGCTATCAGTCTAAGGAAGAAATCTTCGGCTGCAGACTTTAATTACAGGTTATTTCAGCTGAACGCTGACTTTAAGTTCCAATAAAGTGGTTCTAAAATGACACTGATGTTGGCTGAGAAATTTCAGGTGATTTTTAAGTCTGGTGGGATAAAGAAGGAGGCTTAAATCTGAGGGACAAAAGGGTCCGAGACTACCAAGGAGCACTGAACATTCCATTTAGCATTCCTTCAACAGTTGGCTGGGACTGGGACATAAAAGTTACAGGAAGGAGAGATCCACACTCTCACCAAAGAGACGCAAGAGAAAGAAAGACAGCCAAGAGCCCGCAACGAATTAGGTCCAATTTTATCTTTTAGAAGTGCTGGGAAAATCTTGTGATCGAGTTCATTCATTCAACAAACATTTCCTGGGCCCTTGCTATCTGGGAGCAGGCGTGCATGACGGGATAACAAAAATGGAGAAGGAAAAAAATTAATAAGATGAGCTCCAATCTCGGGAAGCTGGTGGAGGCCATAAAATGCAGAGTAGAAGACAGACGTCCAGTGGAAAGAGAGACTGGGGAAGTACAGCCATCAGGATCTTGCCAGGAAATGGATGGCACCCTGGCAGCCTCACACTGGGTCATGGAGGAGAGTTCAACAGAGATTTGATCTACAGAGCGTAAGTAGGGTTAGTTTAACCCTACTTTAAATGGTGTTTAACAGTCACAAGCCATTACTTCCCTTTGGCTGACCAGCCACAGGAGGGACCAGTTGCTGGAAATGCAGACAGAAAAGCTGGAGAAGGCCACAAAATAGAAATTGTGGCCTTCAGAAAAAGGAAAGAGCCAACGGACCATGATCTCATGGGGAGGTAGCTGGGGTTATAAATACCCCAACCTCTTTCTCCTCTCACATTCCCATCTCCTGCTGGAACCTCCCATTGGCTGAGCCCAACAGGAAGCCAGAGAAGCAAGAAAGCCCTCTGATGCAGCCCACAGAACAGCACAGAGAAGGCCAGAGAAGGCTGGAAAAGGCCGGAGAAGGCTGGAGAAGGGACCTCTAGAGATATAACTAGAAAACGTCCAGCCCAGGAAGATTCCTGGTGAAGCAGGGGTTCGGCTGGGCTTAGAGGTGGAAATTCTTTAACTGGGGAATAAGAAGGGCATTTCTAGAAGGGGACTAGCATGAGCAAAGACCAAGTAAATGGAAAAATCTGGAGTAATTCAGTTCCCGGTACTGTTGAGCAGATGAGAGAAAATCTTGAGATTCTAAGGCACAACCACAGCTGAGGGCTTGGGCACGTCACAAGGATTTGGGACATGATTTAGAGAAGACAGAGACTCCCTGAAGGCTTGACAAGTTTATAAGCTGAATCGTATCTGCCCCAAAATTCGTATGATGAGGTCCCACCCCCAGCACCTCAAAAGGTGACAAAGCGGCTGTACAGAAGTGACTCAGTTAAAAACAGGCTATTAGGGCCCTAATTCAAGACCTCTAAAGACTGGTGTCTTTATAGAAAGAGGAAATTTGGACAGACGCATATATGGCAGAGAAACAATGTAAAGACACAGGGAGAAGACAGAACTCTTAGCTACTAAAAGCCAGCAGCTAAAGCCACAGTTCTGTCCTGCCTACATCTCATGTGTGGTGTTTCTCTAGCAACTTCTACTGTCTGGCTTGGGTTCACTCCACCAAAGAGGGAGGGCTCCGATGGGATCCTTGTCATCCAGCTCCCCGGCAGGGACCACATCACTTGGGTTGGGCCACTAACAAATCTGGAATTGGAGCTCACAAAAACTGGTCCAGACACCTGGGTCCCAGCTTCCTCCTTCACCATCGATGATTTTCTTCCGGTTGGATTTTTCTGCTTGTTGATGTTGTATACAACACTCTTCAGAATAAGAAGGCCACGTTTGTGGGCATTCTTTGATCACAGGTTTTTGCTGCACTCCCGAGAACGTGCTGGACTTCACAAATGACTCAGCAGTCACCGAGGAAAACCCCGGGGATTCCAGACGGGGGCCCCAGATTGTTTTTCCCTTGGTTCCCCTCACTGTGTCCTCCCCACCATGCACTTGCTTCTCTTGCCTTCCTTTGCTCTGCTGGTGCTGGAGCTCATGCCCAATCTTGGAAGCTGCTCTCCCCTGGACTTGTCCTGCTCTCAGGAAGCTGTAAGGACTGGACTCCCCTTTCCCCTCTCTTTTCCCCTCTCCCTCCCCCTCCCCTGCGGCCTCAGCAGCTTCAAACCCTTGAGGGGATAGTCTAAGTCAACAGTCACCCACAGTGCCTAGGGCTTCTACCTTGGGGTGGGGGGGGAGTAAGGAATGGACACAGGAGAAGAAGCCTTTTCCTAAACCAGCCATTTCGGCACAGCCACGGCTCCTTTGAGGGGATGAAGCCACTAAGGTCTTTGCTTGAGATAAAGCTGTTGCACCAGCCCATAATCACGGAAGGATGGGAAATGTCTCAACTATTCACTCCCTTCCGCCGCTTCAGGCCCTTCCTTCTGTGTCCTCTATTTCTACAGAGAGCATCGAGAACCTTCTAGGAGGGCAGACACAGGGTCGTCATTGACCTATAAAGTCATAATTACAAAAAATGACAACAGGTATCACTGACCGATGGCCTACAGCCAGCATCTCACAGCAATTCTGCAGGAAGGGCATTATGAGGCCTTTTTTACAGATGAGTAAACTGAGGTTCAGACTTGTCCACAACCACACAGCTAGTTTGTGGCAAAGCCAGGGTTTAGTCCCCAGAGGCTCCTGACTCCAGAGCCCCCCCTAGTCCTGCAGGAGAATTACCTATTAGGAAAGTGTAGGTTCTCAGGCCCCACCCCAAACCTCCCTGAATTTCAGTGCCCCAGGCCAGGCCCAGGAAGCTGGTTTTTTGTTTGTTTTTTCTTTTCTTTTTTTTTTTTTTTTTAAGATTTTATTTATGTATTTGACAGAAAGAGATCACAAGTAGGCAAGAGAGGCAGGCAGGGAGAGAGAGGAGGAAGCAGGCTCCCCGCTGAGCAGAGAGCCGGATGCGATGCGGGGCTCGCTTGATCCCAGGACCCTGGGATCATGACCTGAGCAGAAAGCAGAGGCTTTAACCCACTGAACCACCCGGGCGCCCCATGTTTTCTCTTTTTTGTTGTTTTTTGACCAAGTTCCCCAGGGGAAGCTAATGCAGCTAGCCTGAGGACTGGCTCTCATTCTGGGAAACTACCTGGCCCCGAGGAGACAATAATAAAAGGCCTTCCTTATTATCATCGTCCTCCTCTTCCTCTTCCTCCTCCCCAACTTCATTACTGCAGGGGTGACAGGAGTTGAGAGCAGGGCAGAGAAAGAACAGGAAGTACACGGCCCCTTTTTACCGAATTATGGGCCTCTCCTTCAGGTAAAGGCTGTGTGTCACTCCAGGGGGACCCCACACTTCTTGGGCTTCCCAGATCTCAATGACCGACTACAGAGGAAGGGGAAGAGAAACAAAGTAGAATCAGGGGTAATAAGATATCAGGGGTGTGTGTGTGATTTCCTGCCCTGGTTCCTGTGTGGCCCCATAATGTCTCCGTAAGGAAGCCAGTCCTACAACTGAAAAGGGCTGTCCCGTGTCCCCTCTCCGGGCACTTGTTCATACCTACTCTAGCCTCTACTCCTACTGTCCAGAAAAATTGCCAGTCGACATTCAAGTGGCAGCCCGGTTTGGCCTCTTGAGATAATGGATTAAGAATAAGAAGCAGGATGTAGGGAATGCCTGGGTGGCTCAGTTGGTTAAGCATCTGCCTTTGGCTCGGGTCATGATCCCGGGGTCCTGGGATGGAGTCCCACATCGGGCTCCCTGCTCAGTGGGGAGCCTGCTTCTCCCTCTGCCTGCTGAGCCTGCTGCTCCCCCGTTTGTGCTCAGTCTCTCTCTCTGACAAATAAATAAAATCTTAAAAAAAAAAAAAAAAAAGATTTATTAAAAAAAGGCGGGGGCGCCTGGATGGCTCAGCTCAGGTCATGATCCCGGGGTCCTGGGATCCTCTGCTCAGCAGGGAGCCTGCTTCCTCCTCTCTCTACCTGCCCCTCTGCCTACTTGTGATCTCTGTCAAATAAATAAATAAAATCTTATAAAAAAAAAAAGACGAAGCAGGACGTATCCACGGGCTCACTCTCCTGAGAGGGCTGTGTCCCCGTCTCCCCTCCTTCCTCAGATTCCCTCTCTGTGAATGACCCAGCAAGCTAGCCGGGTAGAAGTGTCTGGCTGGGGAGCAGAAGGTTGGCTTGCTAACAAGGCTGAGGTCAGAGGTCAGGCCTCAAATAAGTTCAGTTCCCCTTGGCTTGGTTCTAAGGTCACAGACAGGCCCCCCAAATCCTGCCACCTGGTCATAAAAGAAGTGTAGACGGATCAAAACAAATCCATCACCACTGGTGGAAACAGCCAATCGGGCGAATGACACGGACGGTGGTTCAGTAGCATCTTTGAGAGACGCGGCATCAGAAATGACCTCCCCACACCTAATCAGTTCCAGAAAAGGACTTTGTTCTCGGGGAGGCAAGGTGGAAGATCAAAGCATTTCTTGCTAATCATCATTTAGCATTAATTACTTGTTAAGTAACCTGACCCAGACCCAATACCGCTCCCTACCTCGCTTCCTGACAGCCTCAACGGGCACCCTTGATCTTTCAACCCAACCTGCATCAAATTGGGAGCCGGCTGACTGCAGACCTGGGAACTGCAAGACCCCGGTGGCCCAGGCAGTCAGTCGTTCACTCACTTCTCCTTTTCCTGTTAACTTTTTAACCCCACCAGCCAGGAAATGCAGACCTAAAGCCGCGCGTCTCCCTCCCCCTCCCCTCTGCCACATTTCCCTGAGTTCCCCAGATCTGGGGACCAACACCTCAGATTCATGAGCTGCAGGGCCCAGGGCATACCAGTGTCCCTCTCTGGGTCCCCACTCTCAGCCGCACCCATGGAGGTAACACTATCTGCGCCTCCCAGCCTCGCTGGATCAAATACGATGGAAAGAAGGCATCTAAAGATGGGTGCAGGGGTGCCTGGGTGGCTCAGTGGGTTAAAGCCTCTGCCTTCAGCTCAGGTCATGATCCTGGGGTCCTGGGATCGAGCCCTGCATCGGGCTCTCTGCTCAGTGAGGAGCCTGCTTCTCCCCTCTCTGCCTGCTTGTGATCTCTATCTGTCAAATAAATAAATAAAACCTTTAAAAAATAAATAAATAAAGATGGGTGCATACGTCCAGGTGGAATGCCCAGCTGGGTTTGGGCGGTACTGGCGATCATTTATTTCTGGAGCTGAGTGGGGGGCCATGGTATTCTTTATTATATTACTGACATCATTTTGTGGCTCTGAAATCATGTATGATAAATACTGAGCTGAATGGTGTTCCCCACCGTACCCCCTCCTCCCGCCCGGACCACCACCAAATTCTTACGTGGAAGCCCTGACCCCTCTAGGACCTCAGAATGTGCGCACCTGGAGATAAAGTCTTTCCAGAAGTAACGGAGTTAAAGCTAGGGTGGGTTCTAATTCAGTGGGACTGGTGTCTTCCCAGAGATTAGGACACAGAAGCCCAGGAGGTCAGACCATGTGACGATACAGAGACAACGGCTATCAACAAGCCCAGGAGACAGTCCCCAGAAGACATAGATCCTGCCAACTGACACATCTTGCTCTCAGACTTCTGGCCTCCAAAACTGTGAGAAAATGAACTTCTGCCCTCTAAGCCACGCACACAGCGTGTGGCCCTCTGTGAGGGCAGCCCTTACAAACTCCTATGAGAAGCTTCCAGTGAGTTCGAGAAATCATGAAGTAAATTGAAAAGAAAAAGGGCTCTGAACAAAAAGACGGACAATACGCGTTGGCAAAGCTGTGGGTAAACTGAAAGGCTCGCATGTTGCTGCTGGGAATGGAAAAGGGTACAGCCGCTCTGGAAAACAGTCTGGCGGTTCCTCACACAGTTAAACACGGCGTTACCGCGGGACCAGTCAGTGCCACCCCTAGGCGCCTGCTCAAGAGACACGAAAACCTGTGACCATGTAAAAACGTGTGCACACATGTTCACAGCATCATTACCCACGATGGCCAAACGGTGGGAACAGCCCAAATGTCCCGTAACCGGTGAATGGATAAACCAAGCACGGTAGACAGGTGCAATGGAATACTATTCAGCCATAAAAAGGAAGTCCTGACAGAAGCAACAATGTGGGTGAAGCTTAAAAATATTATACTAAGTGCAAGAAGCCAATCACTAAAGGTCGCATATCGGATAATTCCATTTACATGAAATGTCCAGAGCTCACAAAGCCATAGAGATAGACAGATTAGTGGTTGCCAGGGCCTGGGGGAGGGGAAGATTTGAGGGTGGAGGTTGGGGGACTGACAGCTGATGGGCTCTCCTTCAGAGGGTAGGAAAATGTTCTAAAATTAGATTGTGGGATAGTTGCATCTCTCTCTGAATATACTGGATTTACCAAAAAGTGAGTCGTACACTTTAAGTGGGAGAACTGTACGGTAAGCACATTATGTTTGTCTCATTATAAGGTTTCAAAAAAAACCCACAGTGATACCCCCCAAAGTACTGTCAAATAGCAAATGCTCTCTCTTCACCCTTCACCAGCCTAAGGACTCCAGTCTCTCCCCCGTCTCCAGATTCGATGATACCAGCCACAGGACCTCGTGTATAGACACACACTGATCCTCTAAGAAAGACTTAGGTAAGGACTACTCCCCCCCAGGAGTCTGCTTCCCGCTTCCAGCCCTTTAGAGGAAAGGAGGAAAGGTGTGGTCTTTTTTGTTTTTTAAAATGCCCATCAGCCTCTCAGGAGTAAACTGGAGGGTCTCCACCGTGGAGGACAGGGCACCTTAGCAGTCCTGAAGTGACTTCCCCCAGAGAAGCTCATCTGGACCCCTCCATGGATTTTGGGAATACACAGGGTAGTGGCAAGTTTGTTTTTTGAAAAGCCCACGTTCTGCAAACCCTAATCCCTCCCCCGGAGCAATTCCCCAGCTGGGAGGGAAGCAGGCAGTAAGGCAAAGCCACGGTTTCCTCTTCTTCGGGTTCAGGGCAGCCGTGGGGCCTGGCTGCGTTGTTGCAAGGTGCTAGGTCTGCAAGCATAGTTTGCGGGCTCAGAAATGCCAGCTGCATTTACTGCCCGTGGAGGGGAAAGTGAACATTAAAACCCCATACACTTCCACAGATCCGGAAACCAAAGGCAGGAGCTACGAGGCCGAATCCTTTTTCATTTCTCCCATTACCTAAATTCCTACTAAGCATCAAAGAGAATTAGAATTTACCTGCCAGGAACAGGGACCCATTTCCCCAGCAGTTCCACATTTAGGAATATACCCTAAGAAGATAACCAAACAAAGGTGGAAAGAATAACCTAGAACATCACTGCCCAACAGAAATTTAAAGTCATGCATGTACTTTTACACTTTTTTGTAGCCACATTTAAAGAGGCAAAAAGAAAAAGATGAAATTAATATTAAAAACCCATTTTGGGCGCCTGGGTGGCTCAGTGGGTTAAGCCGCTGCCTTCGGCTCAGGTCATGATCTCAGGGTCCTGGGATCGGGCTCAGGGTCCCAGATCGGGCTCTCTGCTCAGCAGGGAACCTGCTTCCCTCTCACTCTCTCTGCCTGCCTCTCTGCCTACTTGTGATCTCTGTCAAATAAATAAATAAAATCTTAAAAAAAAAAAACCATTTTGTCTAACCAATATATCCAAAATATTATAATTTCCATTAGAGTTGCCAGATGTAGCAAAAAAAAATACAGGACATCCAAACAATGAATCTTGGAACACTACATAAAAAACTAATGATGTACTATATGGTGACTAACATCACATTAAAAAGAAAAAAAATACAGGACATCCAGTTAAATTTCAGATGAACAATGAATACTCTTTTCCAGCATAGCTATATCCCATGAGATATGTGGGCTATACTTATAAAGTTTTACCTGTTGTTTACCTGATATTCAGTTAAATGGGCATTCTTTTTAAAATCTGGCAACCCTAATTTCAACACACAATCAACATAAAAAAATAAATGAATGAGTAATTTTACAGTGTTCTTCTTTGCACTTAAGTCTTTGAAATCTGTTGTGTATTTTACACTTATAGCACATCTCAGTTTGGGCTTGCCATATTTCAAGTGCTCAATAGCCATATAACCAGCAACTACCATTTTGGACAGCACAGATCTAGGAAGTTCCTCTATATGTCTCTTATAACAGGAAAAAAAAATCAGAAAAAATACCCATCAATGGAGAGGCTGCTTAAGTCACAACTAATGTTTAAAGATCACTAACTACATGGAGGACATGGGGAGATGGAGAGGAGAAGGGAGTTGAGGGAAATTGGAAGGGGAGGTGAACCATGAGAGACTATGGACTCTGAAAAACAACCTGAGGGGTTTTGAAGGGGCGGGGGGGTGGGAGGTTGGGGGAGCCAGGTGGTGGGTATTAAGGAGGGCACGTATTGCATGGAGCACTGGGTGTGGTGCAAAAACAATGAATACTGTTACACTGAAATGAAATAAATAAATAAATAAATAAATAAAAATAAATAAAGAGCACTAACTACTGGTCAGTCCTTGTCCTAAGAACTTGCATGCATTGCTCTGTTTTTTGTTCTTTATAGTTAGCCAAAAACAAATTCAATAATGCATTATCTCATCTAGTCGTCCCAACAACCATTTGAAGGAGGTGCTGGCATCACCCCTTTCTACAGATGAGGAAAGCAAGGTTCGGGACATTTCTAGAACCTGCTCAAGAAAGTGGTAAGGCTGAGTGTGGACAGATAGGTTGATACATACGCGTCCTACCCTAGCACGGACTTTGGAAAAAGGCACACCAAAACCTTACTGGTTTTCTCCAGACTTTGAGATGGACACTGGTTAATGTTACGCAGACTGATCATCCCACCCTCGGCTCTGCCAAGTGCTCTCACAAGCGACTTGACTTTTGTAAGCCTCCGTTTCCTCATCTGCAAAATGAAGAGTCCCGAGTGTCTGCCCCACAGGGTTGTTGGAGTCTAAAGAAGATAAGGGACGCAGATGAGGAGGGAAAGCAACTTGCTTCTGCTAAGTCCTCAGTGACATTACTATCATTCTCCCTAGGGTCTTTGTCCTTTCCTATTTGATTAGACCTTCCCAAGGTGAGCCATCAATCAAAATTAATGGAGAAAATTAAAAGAGGAAAGAAAAATAAAAGAGAAAAAAGTTACTTTCAAAAGAAAGAAAACAGCCCCTGAAGCACCTGGAGGAAAAAAGAGAAGGAGAGAAAAAAGAAAGGAGAGAAGGAAGGAGGGAAAGAAGTCACACCTTTAAGATAGGGAAAGGTGAGGCATCGCTCCCCCACAGTTTTCCAAATGACCACCAGGGGGCACTGCCGGCAGTTTCCACAGCTAGGGAAAATCCTCGCTTTCAAAAACACAAAAACTTGCAATAGACAAATCACCAAAACCATGCATCTTAATTGGGGTGCCCTCTGCCAGGGGTCCCCACTGAAAAGCTGCCAACAGTCATCTTACAGGAGATGCGAAAGACAGTGGGAGTGGTCTCCCAGCTGCAGGCGACCGCTGTCTTACCTTTGGCGTCTTCTTTGGCCAAGTGACTACAGGGACCCCAGTGATGGCCAGACTGGGGTCGTCATCCGCGTGCTCCTTCAGGACATTCTGTGGCCAAACAAAGGAGCCATATTAGCCCAGAGTAGAGGGGAGGTCCCTGAAGGGGGCGAAGACTGTACCCAACCCAAAAAAGCCCTCTACTGAGTCAACAACCACCCTCACACTCAGTAGAAACCAAGTCACTGGGGCTCCTCAGAGGCCAGAAGACATGCATATCCCCCTCCCCCCCCCAAATGTTTAAATAGCAAATCACGCACCTCCCTATGACTCCCGTGACTGTATCGCGCACTGATCATATTTAAACATCTGTCAAATTCAAACATTTGTCTAGAGCACCATGGGTCCTCACACCCACGATCTCATTCAGTCCCTACCAACAGCCCTGGGACTGGGCTGGCCAGGGCACTGAGAGGCTCTAATGTACATAAACTCAAATACAAATGCAGGGCAATGAAAAACAAAGCCAACCATGAGGTCTTGACACCTGTGAGACCTCTTTTCTTCCATCAGCCAGCAAGCCCTGTGTATTCTAATCCTGGTGCGTAAAGACATGTTACTGTTTATTCCAACACGGGCCATAAACACAAGTAGATCCTTAATCTGGTTTGACCAAGGAGGGAGTCATCTGACCAAATGCTGGCAGAAAAGTGACAGGCTGTGACAGACAGGCTGTGACAGACATACTCCCGGGCTGTGCAGGGGTCTCCCACGTGGGGTACGGTGTTCATATCTCTGTGGGTGGACCGAAGGCTTTCCAAGGGTAATGCTGACTCTACCAGATTTTGGCCTTAGAACCTCATCCCGGTGTAAGATGCTACTCCAACGAATTACCCCTAAGTTAGAGGTGAGGCAGTCAAGGCTCAGAAAGACTCAAAGGGCTTGGGTGCTGCTCCAGACCAGGAGGGCAGAACCCCTGAACCCCACTCTCCAGCACCAGACTTCCCACCGCATGACCACTTCACACACGGGTTTTCTGGATGCACCCACAACGTGCCATGAAAGAGCATTTAGGGTCAGGCAGATCTGCCACTGGCCTATTCTGCACTTGACCATTGGTGTCCACATTGTACAAAAACATTCCTACAGGGACATTTAAAAACAGAGAAAGCCGCACAGTAGAACTTAACAGGAGGAGCACAAGAGAGCAAAAGAGAAATATAGGTAAAGATTACTTAAACTCACTTTCCCTAATCTATTCACCGGAAATGAAAGCAACTCACTTCTATTTTGTTCTACTGTCTTAGCTTTCTCATCATTCCACGGTGGCCAGATATTTTAAGATGTGCTTACTATGCCGGATCCACCTGTGGAACTCTCCTCTGCCCATGGGAGGTGGCAAACAGGACGGTGATCAAGGGTCAAACTTGGCGCTGTCTGGGTTCAATCCTCAGCCCACACAGCTCTCTCCAAGTCTAGCGTCAATGTCACTGATTTACAAATGCCGTTTATAGATGTCTTCATTTCACTGCTATATCCCAAGCTTCGCACAATGACTAACCTACAGTAAGCCTCTAGTAAATAACTTTAAAAATAAATAAGTAAAGACATAAATCCCCAAAGAGGGACTTTCTACAAAATCCCTGACCAGTACTCCTCAAATCCGTCAAGGTCAACAAAACAAAACAAAACAAAAAGTCTTGAGAAACCGTCATAGCCAAGAGGAGCCTAAGGAGACATGACAAATTGAGAGGTAGTGCTAGTGCTCTCCTGGGTGGGATCCCCAAATACATACTTGGTTTAAAACTAAGGAAATGTGAATAAACTCTAGACTTCAGTTAGCAATAATGTATCAATGTTGGTTTAACTGTAACCAATGTGCTCCACTCATATACCATGTTAATCCTAGGGGAGACTGGGGGGAGGGGGAATGTGGAAACTGTGTATTATCTGCAGAATTTTTCTGTCAATCTAACACCATTCTGAGACATAAAATCCTATCATAAAAAGCAAATTTTTTAAGTAGGTTCCATACCCAGCATGGAGCTCAACGTGGGGCTTGAACTCATGATCTCAAGATCAAGAACTGAGCTGAGATCAAGAGTTAGACGCTCAACTGACTGAGCCACCCAGGCACCCCTTCAAATGCCAATCAGACAGCAGTAACAGCCACCATAAGGGGCTAGTAGGCTGCCAATTTTCCTAACGTGCATGCCGCATATTTAACAAGAAATATGACAGAAACAAACCAAGAACACAAGCATGATTCAGCTTCAGTTGTGGGCTGCACATGGGGCATGAAAGAGGCTATCGAAGGTTGGGGGGGGTGGGGAACGATCCATGCCCGGGGGAAGGAGGAGTGTTTCATCACTGACATTGTTTATAACTACCATTTCCCAATGATGATAAAAAGTAGACCAATTTTTTTCTTTTTAGCAGTTTTGGTTTTGAATTAAATGGACCCCAGAGGGGTACCTGGGTGGCTCAGTCATTAGCATCTGCCTTTGGCTCAGGTCATGATCCCAGGGTCCTGGGATCGAGCCCCACATCCGGCTCCCTGCAGGAAGCCTGCTTCTCCCTCTCCCACTCCCCCTGCTTGTGTTCCCTCTCTCACTGGGTCTCTGTCATATAAATAAATAAAATCTTAAAAAAAAAAAATGGACCCCAGACAATGCACCATTAGTACATAGACCCGAGTGGGTCATTCCCACTTGGTCTGCCACTTGGGGTAGGTGGGACAGGCTAGGTATGGGGGGAAATGGAACCATCAGGAAGCAGGCACCATGTATTTTGTTGAATGAATATACAAGGGTAGGATATATTGAGTATTAGCTCTGGGCTGGGCACCGTAATAAATATGCCATATCCACTCTCTCATCCAACGCTCTTGACCACATTGTGAGATGGACTGCCATCATTTCCAGAAGAGAATACCAGGGTGTAGAGGGTGAGGGAACTGTCTAAGACCACTCAGCCAGGAAGGGGTAGGGACCCCAAAACTCCACAACCTGTGCTCCAACCACGGTTGTACTCAACCTATCCCTCAAGAAGAGAGGGGGCCATGTTCCTTAGCAGCATGACTCCCAACAGCCAAAGGACACTTGGAAAAAACCCAGTGGATGGACGGATAGATATTATGTGGTCTATCCACGCGACAGAAAATTATTCAGCCCGAAAAAGGAAGGAAACCATGACATTGCTATAATATGGGTGAACCTGGAGGACATTGTGTTGAGTTATGTACAAGTAGTACATGATTCCACTTACATGAGGTCCCTAAAGCTGTCAGGTTCATACAAGCATAAAACAGCTTGGGAGCTAGGGCTCAGGGAGGGGGAAGCAGGGAGTTGTTTAATGCTGCAAAACACTGTGAACACACTAAATGCCATTGAATGGGAACTTAAAAAATGGTTAAAGTGATAAATTTTATGTGATGTATGATTTACCACAATTTTAAAGGTTGTTTTTTTTTTTTTTAATTTTAAAGGGTTTTATTTTTATTTACATAGTCTCTACACCCAACGTGGGGCTGGAACTCATGACCCCGAGATCAAGAGTCACATGCTCTTCCAGCTAAGCCAGCCAGGCACCCCACTCCTACCACAATTTTTTTTTTTAAAGGGAGGAGAGAGTGGGGCAAAGCAATCCTTAAGGACTGGACTCAGAGGTTCTAGAAAGTACACACAAGAGAAATAATATCTCACAACTTAAGCTATTACTTTTAAGCCTGTGACAACACTGGTTCCAGAGTCAGAAGACATGGTTTCAAGTTCTATAACTTGCAGACTGTACGACCTTGAGGAAGCCACAGCTTAGAACAGTAACATCTACCCTTGACTTTACTCTGTGAAGTGAGATGTGATTTTACTACCCTTCTTAGGAGCATTCGTTGAATGCTTACTCTGGACTAATCCTCTCTGTGGGATAGGATTGAATCTCCTCCTTTCTCCCCAGAAGGAGAAACTAAAGTTCAGAGGGGTTAAGTGATGTGCCCAAGGTCACAAAGCTGGAAGGTGAATGAACCTGACACTGACCAGGTCCATCTAACTACAAGCCCAGGTAGTAACGCCGGGTGATAAAGCCTCAGGAAACCATTCCAGCAAACTCTGGGGCTGACCTATAGCCCATTATTGAAAAACCAGGAGACAATCTGAGCTCACATTCACCATCTGATGAACAAATACAGAAGCGAGTCATCCTCGCCTATTTCTTACAAAACAGAGAACTCATTCAACCACTAACTCTACAAAGCATTCTCAAACTTTGCCCCCATCACAGAGGGAAGACACATGTGTGCCCAGGGTGGGCCTGCACAAGCACAAAATTCTGTTGACATTTCATGGTTCTTAACAGTCCATATGAATTTCATATAAATTCAACAATACACCAGGATTTTCTGTTGTTTATTCTAATAATGTTTCCCAACCCCAAAAACAGCATTAAAAATCATATATATATATATATATATATATATATATATATATATATATCTCCCCAGGAAGAAGCTCTATGTTTAGGCAAAACCTTTCAATTCACAGATATCTATATCTAGGTATCTTTTAAAAATTTTTTTTATTTTTTTATTAACATATAATGTATAATTAGCCCCAAGGGTACAGGTCTGTGAATCGTCAGGCTTACATGCTTCACAGCACTCACCATAGCACATACCCTCCCCAATGTCCATAACTCAGCCACCCTCTCCCAACCCCCCTCCCCCTAGATCTAGATATCTTATATAGATCTAGATAGATCTATCTCACCATATGGTGGGAGCAGGGGAGCCCATCACTTCCATGGGGCTTCCTGCCCCCTTACCCCAATCTCAAACTCCAGGCTGGGTCGACAAACTCAAATGCCTCCAGGAAGCAAGCAGATAAAATGCAAGGAATCGGAGCGCCCGGGTGGCTCAGTGGGTTAAGCCTCTTCCTTCAGCTCAGGTAATGATCTCAGGGTCCTGGGATCGAGTCCCACGTTAGGCTCTCCACTCGGCAGGAAGCCTGCTTCCCCACCTCTCTCTCTGCCTGCCTCTCTGCCTACTTGTGATCTCTGTCTGTCAAATAAGTAAATAAAATATTTTTTTTTAAAAATGCAAGGTATCCACAGACTAGAGCCCTAGAGAGTGGTGTGGTCTCAGGCACACTGGAAGCCACAGGCCCCATTTAGAGAGGGCAAATGCTACTCAGTTCCAAATGACTAACCTCTTGTGGGAATGCAATTCCCCACCTGCTCTCTTGATTTTTTCAGAAGAAATCAAAGATCCAGAGTTTTATTCAAAATCACTCAAATGCTGGCAACAGAAAAATTAAAAGAAAACAAAAACAAACAAACAAACAAAAACCCCAGGGAGCCTGGGTGGCTCAGTGGGTTGGGGCCTCTGCTTTCGGCTCGGGTCATGATCCCGGGGTCCTGGGATCGAGCCCCGCATCAGGCTCTCTGCTCTGCGGGGAGCCTGCTTCTCCCTCTCTCTGCCTGCCTCTCTTGCCTACTTGTGATCTCTGTCTGTCAAATAAATAAATAAAATCTTAAAAAAATATATAAACCCAAAAACAAAAATGAAAAAACAACTGTAAGCCAAACAGTATCTGTGGGCCAGTTTGGGCCACAGGCCACCAGCATGCTAACACCACTCTGCGTAAGACTGAACATCATGTCCACTCGCCTTGGTTCTCCTGGAGTTTCTGAACTGTCTCAAGACTTTCTGTCATTTCAATATCAGAGCTGGAGTCCATACCTCACAAGCAAAGTGAGGCCTCAGGAACGTCTGGTTACAAAAAGCTACTTACTGAAGCTGTAAGTATTATCAATAATAAGTACATTAGTAACGATAAATAATAATTAAAAATTAATAGAAGAGGTTCCTGGGTGGCTCCTTCGGTCAAGAGTCCAACTCTTGGTCCCAGTTCAGGTCATGATCTCAGGGTCATGAGTTCAAGCTTCGCTCCAAGCTGGGCGTGGAGCCTACTTTGGAAAAAAGTCATTAAAAAGTTATTGTAAAAATTAATAAATAAAAATGAAAACTAACAGAGACCTCCCCAAGGGCCCTGGAGTGGGTATCTCACTCACACACTCCCTTGCAGGAAACGGTTCCCCTCCACGGCCCTCGGGGGCCACCAGGAGGCGCTCAGGGTTCTGTCCCTCAGGGAAGTTATTTTCGTTTGTTTGTGACAGGTTACAGGAAGAGATTTTTCTAATTGGGGATGACTCTCTGAGAAGTAAATTGTGCTGAAGAGAATCACGTCCTGCCTCTATTTATACACTCCCTGGGGCTCTTGGAAACAGAGTAGGAAGCCTGGGTGCCGGAACCAGCCCAGAGCTCTCTGGGTTACACCCATAAACTTTCTAAGTAGGAGAGCCTAGGCCAGGCTTTCTAAAAGGGAAAGAGAGGCACCTGGGTGGCTCAGTGAGTTGAGCCTCTGCCTTTGGCTCGGGTCGTGGTCTTGGGGTCCTGGGATCGAGCCCCGCATCGGGCTCTCTGCTCAGCGGGGAGCATGCTTCCCCCTCTCTCTGCCTGCCTGTCTGCCTACTTGTGATCTCTCTCTGTCAAATAAATAAAATCTTTCCAAAAAATAAAAATAAAAGGGAAAGACTGGGGCCACTGGGCCCCGCCCCCCAAGATCACCATAGACAACAGACGTGCTGGGCCTCTCTGCTCCCTGTTAGGCCAACTCTCTCGGCGGGTTTAACTGGCTAACAATGGATTCAGGCCCCATGGCTCCACAAGGTGGGGTGTTAACGATAACTGACGATAATAAAACAGGCAGGCATCAAGAATCCCTAACCATCAGCCAAACCTACAGGTAAAGGGACAGTACCGAGGCACGGAGCAGCTCAGACCACGACTCTGGGGTCAGCAGACTGAGGCACCCTCCCCTTGCCACAGGCAGCTCGGCCCCAGCCCAACCATCGTGTGCCCGCCTGTAAAAACCCACCTGTACTGGGTTGCCCTGTATCTCTCAAGTAGGTATGTTCAGATCCTAATCCCTGGTACCTGTGAATGTGACCTTATTTGCAAAAAGGTTCTTTGCAGATGTAATTCGTTAAGGACATCCAGATGAAATTATCTGGGATTTTAAGGTGTGCCCCAAATACAGTGACTAGTGTTTTTTGGGGTTTTGTTTTTGTTTTTTTAACATTTCTTTATTGGAACGCCTGAGTGGCTCATTCGGTTAAGTGTCTGCCTTCGGCTCAGGTCAGGATCCCACAGTCCTGGAATTAAGTCCCACATCAGGCTTCTCCCTCAGCGGGGAATCTGCTTCTCCCTCTGCCTGCTGCTCCCCCTGCTCGTGCTCTTTCTCTCTCTCTAACTAACAAATAAATAAATAAAATCTTAAAAAAAAAAAAAAAAGGTAAGATAGTTTTGTTTTCTTTAAGGGACCCACCTTTTTTTTTTTTTTTTAGAGGAGGAAGCAGGATCCCTGCTGAGCAGAGAGCCAGATGAGGGGCTCGATCCCAGGACCCTGGGATCATGACCTGAGCCGAAGGCAGAGGCTTTAACCCACTGAGCCACCCAGGAGCCCTCAAAGAAAATTTATTAAACAAATAGACTGATTTTGCAATAGAGATCTTAAGAGATTCCTCTGGAGGAAAAAATTGTAAATATTTGGTTACTTTTCATTATGCAAAACAAATGCATTTAAAATAACTGAATCGTTAAAGAAGAATTTTAGCTATCAATAAATCAATTAGAATACCAAGAATTCTAATTTAATTAAATTAATGTAGGGGCGCCTGGGTGGCTCAGTGGGTTAAGGCCTCTGCCTTCAGCTAGGGTTGTGATCCCGCCGGGGTCCTGGGATCGAGCCCCGCATCAGTCTCTCTGCTCGGCGGGGAACCTGCTTCCCCCTCTCTCTCTGCCTGCCTCTCTGCCTACTTGTGATCTCTGTCTGTCAAATAAAATAAATAAAATCTTAAAAAAAAAATTAATGTTAATTGTGTAGATTAAGGAATTCTGGTTATCAGAATCTTCATAAAATCATGCTATATCATAATAAAACAATAAGATCCTTTATTTTAAAAAAAAAGAAAACTTATTTATGTATTGGACAGAGAGCGCACATGTGCTTGCATGGTGGGAGCAGGAGGGTCGTGGGAGAGGGAGAGCGTCCCAAGCAGATTCCACACTTAGCCCAGAGCCCAAGGCAGGACTCAGTCTCACAAACCTGAAATAATGACCTGACCCAAAACCACGTTGGACACTTAACTGACTGTGCCACTCGGCGTTCCGTGACTGGTGTCTGAGTAAGAGAAAGGAGAGTGGGTTCGAACAGACACACAAGGAACAAGGCCCTGAGAGGACAGAGGCAGAGACCTTAGTGACATGACCACAGGCCAAGAAACACCAAGAATCACTAGAAGCTGGAAGCGCAAGGAAGAACAGCCCTCCTCCCCCACCCCACCAGAGCCTTCCCAGGGGGCAGAACAGACTGGAAGAGAGTAAGTTTCTGCTGTTTCAAGCCACCAAGTTCATAGGCATTTGTCACAGCGGCCAACACCCTACACTAGCCAGAGCAGTGTGGTAAGAAGCCTGTTAGCTACATAATTTGTAGCTATACCTCTTCAAGTCTCAGTTTCCCCATCTATGAAATTGGATGACAACAGTCCCCACTGTGCCAGCTCGTGGTGAGGATCACAGTGCTCAGGCGGGACCTGGTCCACAGTAAACGCTCTACAAATGTTGGCCGCTCTCTTGCGGCTTCTGTCGTATTTCCTGCTGGGATACCTTGCCCCTGTCCTCCATTCGCAGAACTCAACCACTTCCGAAGTTCTAAGCACAGGGAAATTTAAAATAGAAATTTAAAAAGTGTATTTAGTTGGAAGGGCAGTCTAAGCGCTCATCTAGTTACATAACGAGAAGGGGTAAGAAGGTGATTCAGGTGCCCACCATTTCATTTTAAGCCAAAAAAAAGTCCCAAGGGACACGGCTTGACCTACCCATTTTTCGGGTCTAGGCTTTGCCCAGATGTCTGGAACTCAGGTATCTGGCTGGCCCTTGCTGTTCTTCGTTCCCTGAGGTGGGAGAGGCAGAGAACTGGGGGCACCCATGGCTGTTCCACCATCACGCCAGGAGCTTGCTAGGTGAGAGGCCTGTCTCATTCATCCTTGTATCAACCCTCCAGCCCCTCACTGCCCAACCAAAATATCAGACACAGGGCTCAGTCTGACACCCAGCCCCCAGCAGGAGAGCCTGAACCTGATTATGCCATTGTCTGGGCTCTGGGTCATCTTTTGGGTGGGAGCAAGCCAGGCTTCCTGCTTCTTGGCTCCTCTGAAGCAGGTGGGGGCGTGGGGGAGAAGTAAACTAACCAGCCAACAGTGCTGGAGGCCTGGGCCCTACACCTTCCTATTCTGCAAAACGGCAAGGCGGCGGGGTGGGGTGGGGGCGGTGCTTAAACAAGCAGGTGTGTTCTGGGGGTCGGGCTGATGGCCCCCAGAGAGTAAAGTTGTACACACACCTTCCATGGTCATGGGTTTCACAGACTCTCACACTTGACCCTAAATGGACCTGTTTTCATTTTTCACTGTCGGAAATCATCATCATCATCATCATCATCATCTCTAGGTTCCAAGCACTTAAAGGCCCTGTGCTAAGTAAGGCTTTATGCCTGTTGCCTCGCTGAATTTGATGAGGCACATGTTCTTTCTCCATTTTTTCACTTTCCCCAAGAGCATTCGGCTACTTGATGCACGGCACCTGGGAGTCAGCCTGACTCCAGAAATTTTGGTCTTAAAAGACAGTACCTGTTTGGGACGCCTGGGTGGCTCAGTTGGTTAAGCGGCTGCCTTCGGCTCAGGTCATGATCCCAGCACCCTGGGATCGAGTCCCATATCGGGCTCCTTGCTCGGCAGGGAGCCTGCTTCTCCCTCTGCCTTTGCCTGCCACGCTGTCTGCCTGTGCTCGCTCTCTCTCTCTCCCTCTCTCTCTGACAAATAAATAAATTAAAAAAAAAAAAAGATAGTACCTGTTTGGATAATGTACTCTTCGTTTAGGATTATTTTCTTTCCTCTTACATTTGGGTTTTGATGAAACAACAATACAACTGATTTCTTTCTTTAACTATATATATATATATATCTCCCCAGCTGACACTCTCACAGCCAGGGGGGCATGGCACTGTGGGAAAGAGAGCCTGGCATTATTTTAATTAACAAGGACCACTGCAGAATCACCTTGGAGGGTTCTCTGACAGAGACCCTCTTACTGCCAACCTCAGTGGTCACGACCCAAACCCTTCACAACCTTGCCAGGCATTTTAAGTCATCTACAGTCCATATGAGGAGTAGGTCTGCCCCCCAGTAGCCACACGCCTTCCCTTCCTCCCATCAGGAGCCACAGCTCTCTCCCTGAGTTCCAGTAGACAGATTCTTCTAGAAGGAATGGCAACTCCCAGGGCAACTCCCACCTTACTGTTCCCAATCCAGGATGGAAGAGAAAAAAGATGATGATGCATTGGGTTGAACAGTGTGCCCCTCAAAATTCGTGGGCAAAACCTCAGAATGTGACCTTACTGGGAAATGGAGTCTTTGCAGATGTAACCACGTTAGGACCCGGTCATGGTGGATTAGGGTGGGCCCTAATCCAATGACCGCTGTCCTGGTAAGAGAAGATGACACACAGGAAAGACGAACAACCATGTACACGAGGAGGCAGAGACTCAAGTGATGTAGCTACAAGCCAAGGAATGCCAAAGACTGCTGGCAACCACGAGAAGCTAGAAAAGACAAGGAAGGATCCTTCCATCCCTATAGCCTTCAGAGCAAGCACGGCCTTGATTTCAGACTTCCGGCCTCCAGCATGGTGAGAAAGTGAGTTTCTGTTGTTTTAAGCCAGTCTGCGCCTCCTTGTTATGGCAGCCCTAAGAAACTTACACCAGTGGTGATCATTAACCTGGAAGTCAGATGGGGAAGGGGGGAGAGCTGAGAGGTGGGGGCAGAACTTGGGAATGGTGGGGAGCTGGCCAAAGCCAGCTAGTCTCTCTTTTGACTGTTTACCTAAGAATATCTAATTTTTCTCCAAGGGTTTACTAGGAGTGCTCGGTGTTCATTACCTCACTGTCCCTCAAAGTAATCCAGTGACACAGATCCCTGTTATTATCCCCATTTTATGGGGAAGACACTCAGCTTTGAAATGGCCAAGGGACTACAGAATCTGGTCCTCTGAAAGATAAAGCACAGCTAGTCCAATACCCATGTTCCACCTGCAGGTAAACAGAAAGGCAGAGTGACTTGACCGCACCGCAAGCAGCAAAGAATAGAAACCAAAATTGGACCCAAGGGTCTCGTCTCCTGATTTCTTACTCTTCCCATTAGGTACCGGCCAACATCCTGCACCTGCAGCTGAAGAAGGATCTTGAAAGAAGGAAGTCACTGAAGGTATCTCAGTGCCAAATCCCAAGGATTTCACAAAGCCAGGGAAAGGAAATGAAGATTTTATTTCTTTATTTAGAGAGGATGCGTGACTGAGTAGGGAGAGGGGCAGAGGGAGAGGGAGAGAGAGACTTCCAAGCAGACTCCGTGCCGAGCATGGAGCCAGACATAGGGCTCAGCCACATGACGCTGGGAAAGCGGGCTGAGCCGACATGAAGACGCGGACGTTGAACCAACTGAGCCACCCAGGCACCTTGGAAATGACTTTCTCAGTTGGATTTTTACCAGAGGCTGGACTCTCCCTTCTTTCCACAAAATAAATTAAGTGGGGGCGGTCCTTTTGGTTTGAATCTACATCCAGACCCTCAAGGCAAGTTTTCAAGGTACAAATGAGCTCTCCTGGACCTGGTGAAGCCACAGGGTCATAGGAAGGACAAACTCAACTTTCAAAAGTTCTTTCCATGAAAAGGGTGAGCCAGACTTACAGGAAGACACACAAAAGAAAGCTTTAAGGGACAGAAGCAAGTTGTAAAACAGGGTCATCTATTTTTTTTTTTTTATTATGTATAGGTGGGGATAAGGGGAAAGCTCCAGAACTATGATCAGCAGACTAACAGCAGGGGTACCTCTGGGGGCGTGGACTGAGGAGGGGGACATTTTCTAGCCTCTAGCCTCTAATGTTTAATTTTTCTTGCATTGATCATGTAACATTGTAACACTTAAAACTTTTATAAACCTATAAAGACAAAAAGCAGGGGCCCCTGGGTGGCCCAGTCAGTTAAGCATCTGCCTTCGGCTCAGGTCATGGTCCCAGGGCCCTAAGATCAAGTCCCACATCTGGCTCCTGGCTCAGCAGAGAGCCTGGTTCTCCCTCCCATTCTGCCTGCTGCTCTCCCTGCTTGTACTCTCCCTCTCTGTTAAAAATGAATAAATAAAATCTTTAAAAATAAAAAAAGATTCTAAAGTGGTGATCTAGTAAGCAAAAAAAAAAAAAAAATTTTTTTTAAAGCAAAATGGAGTCATGTGCATTTTACCACAATTTTTAAAAAGTACATTACAGGGGCGCCTGGGTGGCTCAGTCAGTTAAGCGTCTGCCTTCAGCTCAGGTCATGATCCCAGGGTCCTGGGATTGAGTCCCACATCTGGCTCCTGGCTCAGCAGAGAGCCTGGTTCTCCTTCGCACTCTGCCTGCTGCTCTCCCTGCTTGTAATCTCCCTCTCTGTTAAAAATGAATAAATAAAATCTAATATGATTGTTGGCACATCCTATGCAATATATCTAAATTGAATTATGGTATCAGATAAAATTATAGATGGGATTAAAGCTTGTGTATCATCCATTATCATGTGTAATCAATAAACGATTTAATATTCTCTTGAAAAAATGAATAAATAAAATCTTTTTAAAAAAAGATTCTAGGGGTGCCTACTCTCTGCCTACTTGTGATCTCTGTCAAATAAATAAATAAAATTCTTTAAGAAAAAAAAAGATTCTAAAGTGGTGATCGAGTAAGCAAAAAAAAAATAATAAAAAAAAATTTTTTTTAAGCAAAATGGAGTCATGTGCATTTTACCACAATTTTTAAAAAGTACATTACAGGGGTGCCTGGATGGCTCAGTCAGTTGTAAGCGTCTGTCTTCAGCTCAGGTCATGATCCCGGATCCTGGAATCAAGCCCTGCATCAGGCTCGTGACTCATCGAGGAGACTTCTTCTCCCTCTCCCACTCCCCCTGCTTGTGTTCCCCCTTTCGCTATGTTTCTCTCTGTCAAATACATAAACAAAATCTTTAAAAAATTAAAAAATTTAAAAATACATAACAAATGAAGGAAAAAATTTTTTCATTATTATATTTATTCATTTGAGAGAGAAAGAGAGAGAGCACAAGCAGGAGGCAGCAGAAGGAAGAGAAGGAAGCAGACTCCCTGCTGAGTTGGGTGCCGGACCTGGGGCTTGATCCCAGGACCTCGAGATCATGACCTGAGCTGAAGGCAGATGCCCAACCATCTCAGCCACCCAGGAGTCCCCCCAAAATAGGTTTTTTATAAAAGCCAGAACCTAGCCATCTGGATACTGAGTTGTTTTGGGGACAGTCTCCAATCCCAGGGCCTCTGGTGACCATGAGCCATCCCATACACAGCAGACCAAAGATTACAACTGGTCAGTCACCAAGGGGGAACCACAACCCGCCAGAAACAGGAATCACTCAATGGCAGTGATAGCACTAGGCGCTGGCTAAGATTTCTGCTCTGGACCCACATTCCTGAGCTGTGTTTTATTTCTCAGACAGTGTAAGCAAAACCCCAATATCTGAGGAGAGAGAGCCAAGGCACGGAGGGGCAGCCAGGACGAAGCCACTTATTCTCTGTGACAACACTCTCACTCTGAAGGTCAGTTTTGGGTTCAACCTCTCTTCTGGGTCTCCAGAGACTGTGAGGGGCTGACGGCCAGGCTGCACAGCCAAGAACCCTCTTGTTCCAGAAGAGACATTTGGCCCACCTCCCCTACCCAGACCCCTGGCCACACAGCATTTAGAGACATGAAGAGACCCTCCAGTTCTCCAGGGGCTCTAAGGAGACCTGTCTATCCAATTTACAAGGTCTTTAAGCTACAAAAGACCTCCCCAGACACAGCTCGAGAACAGACATCTCTCGGAAGCTAGGCAAACTGGGACTCTCTTGGCCCTAGCGCCATCTTCTGGAAACCTCCACACCATGACAGCCAAGTGGAGAAAAGGGAATGCGCAGGCTGAAGCGAAAAAGATGAGACAGAGGTCCTAGTAAAGCTCTGCCTTGGGCACCCACAGAAGCCACAGGAGCAGAAATAAGGAAAGCCAGAGGCCAATGACGTGGTACAAACTGTTGGACAGCAAGTCTACTTTCTAGAACTTGAGTCAATGGATCTAGAACATCCAACCGCCATCTGATCACAATGACCACCGCTGAAAGACCCACCTTGCTCATACCAAAAAATAGCCCCTTTGGACCCTTTCTTTGCCCTGGACCTGTGACTTTCCAGACTAATTCTGTTTTCTTTTGTGGCTGAATATAACACATGTACAATAAATCATCTCTTCTGGTGTCTTAGAAAAAGAAGAAAGAAAGATAGCTAAGTTCAATAAGTGAGCTAGATTATATGAAAAAGAGATGTGTGAGTCTAATAATATATACACACTCAGGAAGGCAGCAGGGAGTGGTGAGGACCGGGGTGTATGAGGTCAGCTGCTATTCACCTCCTGCTGCTTGTAGCCTGTCAGGAACATGCGCCAGGATAGCTAGGATATTTTTTTTTTTTTACTCTTTTGATATTTTAATGTTGGCAAGTAATTACAAAAATATGTTTCATACTGTGCAGGCCAAGCATAATGCCTAGAGGCTGGATTTGGCCGGGGACCGCCAATATACATCCCCTGTTCCAAGGCCAGATCTGTTGCTTGCTCTATGAAGAAAGCCAAAGCAATCCCCTTCCTCCTTTCGCCCTAAATGTAGGATAGTCTCTGAGAAGAGAGAACATGTCTCTACAGCAGCCCCACAAGGCAGTACAGTGTAGGGGGTGAGCACAGGGCCTCCCCTATTGAGCAGCACATGTTGCACAAATCACTTAACCTATCTGTACCTCAATTTTCTCATCTGCAAAATGAGGATAATAAAAAGTACTACCAAGGGTTGTCGGGAGGTTTAAATGAGTTTATAGATGGAAAACACCTGTGAGGGGCGCCAGGGGCGGGGGCTCAGTGGGTTAAAGCCTCTGCTTTTGACTCAGGTCATGATCCCCGGGTCCTGGGATCGAGCCCCGAATCGGGCTCTCTGCTCAGCAGGGAGCCTGCTTCCTCCTCTCTCTCTGCCTGCCTCTCTTGCCTACTTGTGATCTCTGTCAAATAAATAAATAAAATCTTAAAAAAAAAAAAGAAAGAAAGAAAACACCTGTGAGAGCATAGCCACCGAAATGCCTTCTCACAACCTGCCATTGAACCCCACGGTGAGGACAAGAGGGAGGAGGCCGGGCTCCCCGCCCCCAGCCCTCCTCCACACCATCAACGGGCCTGGGCTGAATCCAGCCTCAGGGGCCCATCAGGTGGGTCTAGGGGAGACACAGGAAAGGCCAAGTTCTATCCCCAGAAAGGAACCTGATCAAAAAAGAAAAAAGAAAGAAATCTGACCAACCAGGAACCAGAACACTACACAAGAACAGATCAGAGACACAAAGAAGCTTTTAAAGGAAAAAAGAGCTTTCCACAGCATAGAACACTTCCTCATAAGATGAATGTGTTTTTAATTCACTTATAACATTCTGGGGCCCCAATACGATTAATGGTTTTGTTATTGATGAAAACTCCCTGTTTTTACTTTAAAGGACCTCCGAAAAAAAAAGGAGCCTCAGGACAGAATTCTAAGGTTTCCTTTAGGAAACTTAACATACAGGGGCACCTGGGTGGCTCAGTGGGTTAAAGCCTCTGCCTTCAGCTCGGGTCATGTTCCCAGGACCCTGTGATCAAGCCCCGCATCGGGCTCTCTGCTCAGCGGGGAGCCTGCTTCCTCCTCTCTCCCTGCCTCCCTCTCTGCCTACTTGTAATCTCTATCTGTCAAATAAATAAATAAAATCTTAAAAAAAAAAAAAAAAAAAGGAAACTTAACATACAAAACTCCAAGCCATGAGATCAGGCATTCTGAACCTGTGGTCCAGGAACAGGCTCAGAAGTCTAAGACCCCTTGGGCCAGCATGCAAAATTTTGTGTGTATAAGCACATTTTCCTAGAACTCTCAAGAGAGATCAGCGACCTCCAAAAAAGTCAAGAGTCAATGAAAAGAACCCGAAGCAAGTAAAGATTGGCTTTATAGTAATGGTCACCACAGAGTTCTTTTACCTGGCAATCTGCACCCCCCTCCCCACCCCATTATGAGATTTTCACTTCCCAGCACCCGGAAGGGCTCACCTTCTAAATAAAGTAGAACACCTCTGGATTAATGATTTTGTACACCACCTCCCTCTGTTGGTGGCCCTTGTCAGGCCACCTAACGGCGGTTCAGGTTCCTCATCCTAGCTCCCTGCATTTACCTGCTCTGTCACCTCGGGCATATCCTTTACCCTCTCTGAACCTACTTCCACATCGGTTAAGTGCAGGTAACTCAGGTACCTTGCCCAGCGCTGGTACCTGACCAGTAGTGAGTTTTCAACAAATGTTATGATGACAATTACTAGAGGGGAAGGCCTCTCCGTGTATTTCCTGGGAAATACACATACTGCACGTTTGCACTCTGCTTATAATAGCCTTGCCCATCCAGAGAACTCCTATGCAGCCTCTAAAACCCAAGCCAAATGCCCTCTGCATAACTGTCCCAGAGCCCTGGCACCCAGTGTGGCTGATGAGTGTCTTTCACCCCGATAACTGGTGAGCTTCCTGAGGGTAGTGACTGTGCCCTCCTGCTTCCTGTTCCCCCAGTGGCCAGCACAGATGGTGCTCCATGAACATCTGCTCAATAGTTAGGCTCTACTTAGAAACCTCTGAACCACAGGAGGCTATGTGCCCCACCTTAGAGGGCCACCTAGAGACTACCCGGAAGTACAACCTGCTCCTATGAAACAGGTGCGTGCCCCAGGGGCAGCCAGCCTAGAACAGCAAGTCTTCCAGACCTAACAGCAGCACTACAGGCACACCCATAATGCCCACTACTAGCAAAGCCTCAGATTTTCCACAAGTGCTGAGGAAGAACTCCTTGCCAACCACAGAGGCAGCTTCCCCTTTAGCTCTCAATGACAGCCTCGGCTTGGAAGGCCTAGGCAGGCTTGCTTGGACCAGAAGCCCCTCTCCGTGCACAGACATACCCCCGGGACAGTCTGCACCGAGCTGCCCTGAGCTGAGATGCCCCTGGGAACCCATCCGGACCTTCTTAGCTGCCCGGGCCCAGATGCAACCCCCTGCCCACCTTCACACCCTCCAGGAGTGCCTGGGGGTCCTCGATGCCCTCGGGGACACACTTCTTGTTCTCTGGGAGGGATTCCAGTTTCTCCACCAGCGCTTTCAGGCCCTTCAGCTCAAACTCAGTGAGGTGGGTCCACTTGGCGGAGACCCCCGTGGCAGGGGAGCCAGTGGGTGTCTTGGGGTAGTCGGTGGGCACCGTTGTGGACTTCACACTTTCCTCCGACTCGTTAGACAAAGTCCTTTGGAGGAATCGCAGAGCCGGTGCTTTCTGCTTCTTCCCAGGGGCCTCCTGGTCCTCTGAGGGGGTGCTGGAGGGCGACAGGGGGCCATCGGCAGGTGGCTTGGGCACCTGATCTGCGCCCTCCTCTTCTGCCTCCTCTTCCTCCTCCTTCTCTTCCTCTTGAGGCTGCTGCTCACAGGACTCTTCCTCCATCTCCAGCCAGGAATCAGATGAGAAGCCGTCTATGCTGGGCTTTCTAGGGGCATCTACGGGGAGCACAAGGGTCACAGGAAAGACTGAGATGAATGCCCCAGATGACCTGCTGGAAGGCCCTGGAACGTCCATGCACTACGCCTCCCCTCTACTCTGGACATCAAGCTTCTTTGGACAGTTCTCATGGTCTATGTCTCCCTCCACCTCTACAAAGGTTGGGCTCAGCCAGACATAGGATCAAATCCCAGCTCGGTTTCTTCCTAGCTACGTGTCCTCCAACAGGTTGCTCTACCTCTCTGAATACCCCCAGCATTTTATTTTTCAACATATAAAAATAAGGCCAGGGGTGCCTGGGTGGCTCAGTCGGTTAGGGGTCAGCCTTCAGCTCGGGTCACGATCCCAAGGTCCTGGGATGGAGCCCTGCCTACATCGGGCTCTCTGCTCAGCGGTGAGCCTGCTTCTCCTTCGCCCTGATGCTCTACCTACTTGTGCTCTCTCTCTCTCTCTCTGTGTCAAATAAATAAATAAACATCTTAAAAAAAAATAAAAATAAGGCCCAAAACGCATATATTATATAAAGATTCCAGTCACATGAAATGTCCAGAACAAGGGGAAATCTATAGAGCCAGAAAATAAATTAGTGGGCGCCTAGGCTGGGGGTGGGAAAGAGAAGGCTCTAACACAAGGGTACAGGTTTCTTTCTGGGGTAAAGAAAACGATCCCA
The DNA here is from genome assembly GCA_004024625.1 of Mellivora capensis. Lineage (NCBI taxonomy): Eukaryota > Metazoa > Chordata > Mammalia > Carnivora > Mustelidae > Mellivora > Mellivora capensis. Next base: position 117,396 of record PISX010002039.1, on the reverse strand, counting down.
AATCGACTTCACCCAGCTCTGGGAATATGCAAAAAAAACACTGAGTTCTACACATTAAATTGTATGATATGGGGACAATATCCCAATAATGCTGTTTTTAAAAAATATAGGGCAAAAAAAACGCTTCCTCGGAACGCCTGCAGCGAGGATCGGCTAAGGCATCACTGGGCTCGAGTCCTGGCACACAACCAGTACTTGATACACGAGCCATTGCCCTGATATCGCCACTTTACTTTGGTGGGAGAAGCAGTGAGGCGTGGGGGGGGAAACAGGCAAGCAATTTCAATGACCCCTACGCTGCCTCAAGCTTTCTTCTTGTGCCTGCAAACACAAGAAGAATCGGGAACATTCTCCTACAGCCCTAAATATCCAAATGAAAGAAGTGACTCTCTGTTTCCTGGTCCTGAGGACCGCCGCAAAATCAAGCCTCTGGTCCCCACAGGAATGTGTAAGCTACTACAACCACAGGGGTCGCCCCATTATTTCAGACTAATTTCCCATTCCCTACCAGGCTGGGAGCTTCCGGAGAGCAGGCTGGGAGGTTTCAGGACTTCTCAACATCCGAACATTGCACATCTGACACGTCGGAGACTCACAAGAGACTCCCCAGGCAAAACTGAATTTCTAGGAGGGAAATAAGCACTTCCCTATAAAGAGCTCAGCGGAAACATTTGCTCTCCATCATACGCCCAGTCTGAAACCCCTAAGAGTCACTAAGGATAACAGGGAAGGAGGGAAAAAGGCTTTTTTACAGTGAAAAAAATTTTTTTCTAAAAATCCTGGGGATCACAGGAGAAACCGTGCAGACCCTAAAGGAGACAAACCGATCGTGTTTTTCTAGAAAGAAGCAGTGAATGAGTCTCAGCAGACTCTGCCCGGGGAAACCCCTCAGCAGGAAGAGCTCGGGGTGGGGGGACGGTTGTTCTTCCAGATTGTTCCTCGGTGCTCACAGTCAGAGCTAGAGGCAAAGTCAGCGGGGCATCCAGGAGTCAAGACTCAAGGACTGAGCCATTCAGGGGTGATGTCCCTTTAAGTAAAGACAGTAAGGCAGGGCTCCGCAGCAGCCCATGCTCTCTCCTGCCTCTGTCAGAACCACCCACTGCTCTGCCAAGTTTGTGTCTCCAACCCTGGTCACCCCTCCCCCTGGCTCAAAGCTTGGCCTCAGATTTTGGAGACTGGCTGCACCTCATGGGCCTGCTCCCATAGAGACAAAAACCCAACCCTAGGTGCAGGGGAAGGTTGGGGCTGGGGGATCAGCTAGCTGGTAGCCACGGAGGACTAAAACCACCAGGATTCTTTGCTCCATAGGGATCCTGTTTCAGCAACCACGCCTGGGACTGGTTCCTCAGCGAGACCTGGGAGGCCACCAAGGTGACTCTGTCAGGGGTCACAATTTCATTTTCTTGGACTCTGTATTCCACATGGGAAGTTGACAAGGACGGCTTCCCTTCCTAAGGGTCTCTAGGAGTCTGGCCGACACTCTGGCTCAAGAGAATTCCAGAAACCCAGGGACTCTCAAGGGCCACACTGAAAACATTCTTCCAGCTGAGCAGTGGAGGCGGCTGGGCCCATTTTTACTCACCAATAAGCATTGATTCTCTCTGGTATTCCTGAGTGAGGTAGGACCGCTGGGTCACACAGTACACGTATCTTTCCAAGACATACCAGCACATCTCATAGTAGAAGGGGTAGCGAAATTTGGGCTGCACCTGAAAGCAAAGACCCAGGGGTGGAAGTCAGTTTCTGGAGGGCAAAGGAGAACCAAGGGAGAAAACTGGGGGGAGGGGGTTTCTGCGGGTGGGAGTTATTTTCACCATCTTAACAAGAGCACAAATGGTTTGAGGGGAAAATGGGGGAGGCGGGCTGGAAGGCAGGAGAGAGGCGCTGGAAGGGGCAAGATACCAGTAGCATGCACAAATGAGGAGGAAGAGGGGAGAAAGAGGCCTATGTAAGAGCATCTTTTCAAAGCTCCTTGAGCTGCAGGCCGCCAGGGGAAGGCGGATGGGGTCCGCTTTGTGCTTCTGTGAGATGCAGAGAAACAGTTGTCCCCTGACCTGCTGACGGAGGGTGCGGGTACCTGCGGATGTGAGCCTGATTCCAGCTACAACAAACACAGGCTCCTCCTCGTTCTCAAAATTTCTTGCACACACTCTACTATCCCTCCCTGCCCCTTGAAAGACAGAAATCGACCCCCACCCCACCCCCAACCTTACCCATTCGCAGTCCAGCTATCAAGCATCTCCTGCACTCTGGGAGGGAGGCAACACCGGGCGGACCAATGAGGAGGGAGGGGGTGTGGCCTCGCCTACCTCCAGGGGCGGGGCCTTAGGCGGTCCCACCTCCTGCACCTCCTGCTCCTCCCAACCACCTGGCACTCCCCAGCCTGTATACCCAGAGGATTCCCTCCGACAAAAGTCCCCAGGGTGACCTGGGGTGGCTCTAACACCAGGAGACACATGCCCAGGTCTGGAGCAGGGGTCCAGATGGGGATCCCCTTCGGGCCACTTCTTACAGGGAAGGAACTGTAGGTGCAGAGAGCTTTGTGCATCAGAACGGTGAAAAGGCCTGGGCTCCAGGCCTGGGCTCCAAGAGAATTCTGATGGGTGGAAGCGCGGGGTCTATATGGACGAGATGGCAGAGAAAGATGGCAGAGGAAGCAATTACACTGACTGACGGCCCTGCACAGATGAACCTTCCGGAAGCTTCATCCTGAGCAGGTAAGTGAGGAATGAGGGCAGTGAGTGGGTAGTCCCTGTCTCGCCCAGAGGGACTGAGCCCTCTTTTCCAAAGCTAGATCCTACAGGTCCACACTCACTCCGGACCTGCTCTCTTGCCCTCTCGCCAAGGGTGTGTCTGCCTCCGGGGATCTCTGCAGGTGCCAGAGACCCCTCTTCACCTCTCCTATCTTCCAGAAATCCAGGGAGTTCAACGTTAAGCAAGGACACGCTCCCACCTTTCTTGCAACAGTCTACAGGCAACATTCTACGTGTGGGATGAAGGCAAAGACAAGCAGATCTCAGTCCTCCATTTGCCCTAAAATACCACTTTCCTGCCTCTCTCACATGCCCACCTGGAAAAGGCCCCAGTTCTGCCCTCTCTGAGAGTCCCAGCTCAGTCCCCGGGCCACCCCAGGCCCCGCTGACTCAGTCAGTGTTCAACCGTGAGGCCCTTTTCCCATGTCTGGGGCGGTCTCACTTCTCCCATCTGCTTATTGGGTCCATTCGACCTCCCCACCTCTGGTGGATGGTATGTGCTGAAATGAGATCCTGGCCGCCGCATGCTTTTGAGCTCCTCCGGGGGGATGCATGGAGTTGGGAACATCTAGCGGTTTCCTTGGCTCCAGCTACTCTCCTGAAAACCCTGGTTTGAGTGCTGGGATAGGAGTAATCCTTTTTCACTGTCACTGGATCAGTGCCCTTCGGAGTTTAAAAAGGAGAGGGTCACTTCAGACTGAGACAGACCCTGACCTCCTGTGAAGAGGGGTCCAGGAGCCTCAGCCCTACCCCCGCTCCAGAGCAAGGACCAAGCGACTTTGAAACCAATTGCCAATACCTACAGAGCCGGCTGAGGACAGGCAAGCCCGCCTCTTCTCGGACGGACCCTTACTCACATCTCCTGACTTCAGATTTGATTGGTAAGACTCTGAAGTTGCTTTTGACCTTTCAAATTTTGGGAAACCGTGCGAGACTCCGCACGGCAGGGCACCACTGTGCCTGAGACTCTTTCTAGATCAGGAAAAAAAATATATTTTTTGGCTGTCTGTCAGGAGAGGAAGAGAAGTCTCCCCTCATTGTTGCTGAACCCAAGGGAAACCAGCTGGGTGAAAACAAATGCTGATGAAGGAATTCAAATTTTTTCTTTTATTTTTATTTTTTTTTTTCCAAGAGAGCACGGCAGGAAACAAAATGGGCAAAGAATTGACTTACAAACGGGTTGTCGCCTTCCACCCTTCGCCTTCAAAAGGTCTCAGCCACATGCCTGGGAACATTAAACACACGATTGCTCAACATTATTTGTTGACAAATTCGGAGCCTCACCAAATTGAGTTGTTCACCAAAAGGCAAGGCAGTTCAAAAAGCATGCAGCGCTCCCAGCCTGGGGGGTGATCAGTCTATGAGCCGATCTCAAGGGGTAGCTTTGAGTTCCCAAAGGCCCCTGCGAGTAGCACTTGGCCTTAGCCCTTCCTCTTACAGCTGAGCGACCTCGGGAGATCAGAACCAAAGGCGTTTTGGTGCATTTAGAACTCCCAGGTCTCACGGGACTTGAAAAACTAAAATATGAGGGTGGGTGGAAGTATCTTAAAATTTGTTTTTCTCCTGGAAAAAAAAAAAAAGTCAATGGGGGAAAAAAAATCCAATGGCAGAGGAAAAGAGGAGAGGAAGGGAAAATTATTTGCAATTTCCAAATAGATTCACTGGCTGAGACGGAATGGAGCGTGCGGCGTTACCTTTCCTGAGAAAGCTGCCTTCACTAGAGCCATTGGGGGGGAAAAAAAAGATAAACATAAGAGAGACGGCAGTTTAATGAATGATCAACTGGACCATCCCTGTCCCTTATCAAGCTAACTGGCGTTAAAAATATGTAGTGATAGTTGTTGAGACGTTCTCTTCACATAATAAACATGCAACACATCCGGTCCTTGGTGTAGCTCCTCCCCCACCCCCACCCCCGCATCTTTACAATGAGAGGGTTTACTCTGCATAGGGGAAGACACGTGTGGGTGTCTACACACTGGAAACCACCGGGCCCAGGCAGGGCAGAGCCCCAGCGGCAGTATCACCCACCCCTCCCCCAAATTAAAATCCTCATGAGTGAGACGCAGCTTCCTAAACATAGGAGACCATTGGGGTTCCCCTGGTCTGGATGGGAGGGGGGGGAATCCCCCCCTTGGGCCACAAAGGCAAATTCTTTTTCTAAGACAAATCCACACCACGGGGCTTAAAGACTGACAGTTTCCTGTCCCACCCCCTGCCTTTGGTTTCCAAGCAAAGCCCCGTTTTAGGGACTCTTGAAAAACTATTTTTAAATGGCCATAACCTTCTTAAGAAAGCTCACAGGGATGTAAGGAATTAAGCTGTAGCGAGCTGACAAGGAGCCCTGGCATTTTATCTGGCTTCCAGTGCTCTCTCCCCAGCATCTTTTGTCTGCCTTGGCTCCTAAGACATAAACAATTGGGCCCTGTAGCCAAGCCCTCTCCAAAGACCAGAAATCAAAGCAGATTAAACAGCCTGCCGCTGCTTCCAGCCCAGCCTGCCCGCCAGCCCCCCGCCCAGCAACCTGCTTCAGGGAAACCAGATGGGGCGCCCACTCAGATGACAGGGAGAGTGGGCCTTGGGGGAGGGGACCCTGCCGTGCTCATCTCAACATGGACCTGAGAGTCTCCGGGCGCTCACTGTGAGGCCGAGGGTTCCACACTATTACCCTTCCTCCTCCCTCCCTCCAAGCGGGGGAGGGGAGCTGGACTCCTGATGGAAGGATGGGGCCCAAATCCACTGAGAGGGACAATCCGGATTCCCTGGGGGAGGGGGACAGCTGACAAGCAAGTTGCCAAAACCTTTAGAAATCCCAGCCTGATTCTGGCTTTCAGGAGTTGGCTGGAAAGTCATGGGCCTCACTTCTGGATTTCTCCTTTTTTATCCCATACTCCCTAGTCTGCTCATAATGCAAACTGGCCCATTCATAATGCAAACTGGCTGGCCAGGTAACAGCTGGCCGGAGCCCCAGACAGCACTTGACCCAGACTATGATTTGACCACTCACACCCAGGATGACACAGGGCAGCCTCCCCCAGACCGGGAAAGGAATGGTGGGCGGGCAACAGAGAAAAGAGGTGCGAAAATCCACAAAACAAGACCCAGTCTCTGCAGACCCAGCAGCAAACCCATCACTGAAGACGCACAGTTGCTCTTGGAAGCCAACCTGACCACTGAACAGAGCTCGGAGTTGTTCCCAGGAAACCCCCAGACACAGTCCCTCAATGCCATCAGGACGGTTTGAGAAGTCAGACACAACACAGTAGCTAAGTTCTGGTTCATGTATGTGATTCTGGCAGCCCAGGGCCTAGAAACTAGACCAAAAAAGGAGGGGACCCTGGGCCCAGGGCATCTGCCTCAAGGGAATGCTTCTGCAGAGTCCAGGGACGACCACAGCTCTCTGGGGCAAAAAAGCCTCCTCTGAGACAAAACCCAAGAAGATGTGGTGGGGTCCGTCCACACGAGGGACTGTGACTCAGCCATAAAAAGGGACGAAGCAATGACCCCGGCTACATCGCGGATGAACCCCGAAGACAGAAGTGAGAAGTGACAGAAGCTAATCACGAAAGGACACAATACAGGATTCCATATCTGTGCAATGTCCAGTGACAGGCCAATCTGTGGAGGCAGAAAGCAGACTATTGGTTGCCACAGGCTTGTGGGGGGAGAGGGGTGGCTATGGAAGACTGCTAATGAGTAGGGGGGGTTTCCTTCCGGGGTGATGAGAATGTCCTTGAGTTAGAGGCGATAGCTGCACAAGGCTGTGGATGGGCTAAATCCCGCGGAGTCGCGCAGCGTAACTGGTCGCTCATGTGGCATGCTCATTATAGCTCAACAGAAAAAAGAGAATATGTGAACAACTGTAAGAAAAAAGGAGAAAGAAGGGGCCCTCTTGACCCCAGTTTCGCACCCTCAGACCTGTCTCTCAACTGCCTTGGTACCCTTGGCCCAGCTCCACAGTGGGAAAGAGGGTGTAGACGCGAGCAGCCAGTGCTCCCCAGGGGAAGCTCGTGGAGCGGAGTGGCGCGGAGGGCACATGAGGCACACGTCAGGTGTCTCAGCCTCAGTTCCGGTCCTGGGGGGTGGGGGGGAGAGACCCTATGTCTGAGAAGCTGTGACCATCACAGTCACAAGGAAAAGCCACTCCCCCGCCGCCTGCAAGCAGACACAGGGACAGAGCTCAGAGACAATAAAGATGCTGGCTTCCTCAGGGCGTGATATCAATTTGGGGTCCCTGGATGGAGGCAACACATGGCCAAGAGCTGACCTTTCCAAGCCCCCCTCCAAACCACAGCCATAACCACCCCAAAATCCCCCCCAACTCCTGTGCATCCCTGTCTACACCCGAGAAGGAGGAAGAGGGAGGGTTCCCAGTATCTCACAGCGTTTCCTCACTAGATGCTTCCTCTTTGACGAGGGGGTTTTGGCCGCCACTGGCCTAGAGATGAACAGAAACTCCAGGGGCTCTGGGTGGGGCTCTTACAGACAGCCCCCCGCAAGGACCAAGGCCCTGCTTGAGGCAGGGAACGGGAGGGAGGGGGGAACCATGGGGGACTTTGGAACGACTCGCCCCCACACACCCCGAGTGCCAGGCAGGGCTCAGGGGCTTGGGCAATCCCGCCAGGAGAGAAGGAAGCCACCTTACCCGTGTTCTGTCCTCGATCTCGTAGATCCGCAGCTGCATGGGCACGTTAAAACTGTGCAGGATGTTTCCGCCAAATACCAGAGAGTCTACAGGGGTGTAGACGGCATGGATCCAACCTGGGCAGGGAGGGCACAGGCAGGGTCAGCCTCGGGCTCCCGGACCCCTGGGGAGGGTCACCGATGGAAGCATGCACAAGGGCCCGAGAGGCCCAGGGGAGCAGCCAGGGCCACAGCTGAGGATCCATGGGCTGCCTAACCCAGAAGGCACGGTTCCGGGCTGGCCGACAGGGCTTGGACACACAGCCCCGAAGGACGACCACAGGCACTGACCCCTGGCTCGAGCGAGACAGCGGTGGGCAGCGGGAGGGCCGCGACAAAGGCTTCCTCATGTTGCTGCAGCCTCCAGCGGGGACAGGCCCCGTCTCCCCTCCCCATGCTGGCCAGGGAGCCGCACATCTCTCATTCAGGCTGGCCCTGAGCCTCTTTCCCGGCCGCCCAGACAACATCAGTCTCAGGAGAAGTCACAAAGGACCGCCTGGGGCCACAGCTAAGGAGTGACACCCGCCAGAACACTGCGGGGGACCCAGACACGTCCCTGTCTGAAGCTCAGAAGAGCGAAGTCACCTATAAGGACTGGAACCCAGGGCGGTGGCCACCCAACTCCCTCACATGTAACTAATACATGTCTCCAGGGCTCAGCGGACCCACACGTGCTCCCGCCCACAGTCACAGCGCGGAGCTAGGGGACAGGGAATAAGATAATCCCTGCCCATGGACAGATGATGCAACCAAGTCACTTGCTGCACAAGGTCACAGCGCCCCTGTTCGGAGCCCCTACGCCGCCCGGCTGCTCCGTCACAGGCTCAGCCCACCAGGCCTGCGAGTCCCAGGACCAGGCCAGGGAGGCAAAAAGAGACACGCAAAGAGAAACAAGACAGACGGAGGTAGGACAAGGACAGAGAGAGGCAGACAGACTCACAGTGAGAGACAGGATCGGCAGAGGAGAAAGGGGACAGACAGGGCAACCCCAACCCCGAGATCCCCGGCCCACGTGTCCACATCTCCTCTGACCCCTCTTCTCTAAGTTGTGTGTGTGCGTTAGTCTGTCTGCCTGGAGGACGATTACAGAGCCCCACCCCCACCCAAAACACACCAGCCCTGGGTCACAGGCAGCCCCAGGTCCACGGCGGCCAGAACAAAGGTGCAAGGCCACTGCTGCCCTTTGTGGGACACTCGGGGTGCTGGTCCTGCCCTGCAGGGCAGGGAGTGGGATGAGCTGGCGGTCCTGGGGGAGGGCAAGGGCAAGCACCAGCCCAGAGCACAGGAACAAAGCCTCTGTGTAACCTGGTTGTCTAGCTCCCCACACCTCGGGCTCCGCTGGCCAGGTGTGCTCTTGTCGCGTTCCCTGGGCGCCTTCCCATCACCCTCGCACCTCCGTGCAGGACAAGTGTGGCTGCCGCTTGGCTTCCACATCTGCTTCGGCCTCTCCATCTCAGCTGTGTTTTCTCGGCTGTACGTTTTATATCTTTGCTGAGCAGAGCTACACTGCCCAGAACTGTTCTTACGGCCATCAACGTGACTTCAGCAACATTTCCTGAACTGGGACCCAGGACTGCCAGGGTCAAGGAGATGCACGTGGCAGGATGAAGCCTGAACGGGGCCAAGAATCCGGGGCCCTGTTCCTATGCTCCTCACATGCCCACCCAGGGCCCTACAGAAAGCCCCAGCCCCTCACACCTGGGCTGGAAACTGTCCCGTGGCCGACTCACCATGTGCTATGGGGTAGCTGACCACCCCCTGTCCTGGCCTCTATCTGCCCACTTGAAATGAGGAAGATCACTACCTCCCTTGTAGGGAACCTGGTGAGCAAGAACTCAGTCCATGTAAGCAACTGCCACTGATACTCATGGTTGTCTCGTCCATCTTGAAGACGTTGCAAAGACTGGTGCCCGCGTCAGTCTGCGTTTATGAAATCTCCCTTCTGCCCTATCAGGTGGAAACACAGACACACCTGACTTACACCTGTTACCCTAGTAACTCATCCAGCAAGTGACTCGGTGAGCCAAGAGGGAAACAGAAGAGAGGTTCTGTTTTAAGCAGAGTGGCAGGGAATCTATACCCCCAGGCACTTCAACAGCTTCTAGAAGCTTCTACCCACTCTTCTCTAATCCCCAAGCCAGGGCCTCACAGGTAGGCCAGGCCGCCTCAAACGGATTAGTCACTGCCAAGTTCTTCCCCGTAGCCTTCCTCAGATCTGCTCCATGACTTTGGAACATTTCCCTCAGGAAGAACCAGGGAGGAGAAACAATAGCATACACAGGCTCCATCCATCCTCACCCTCCTGATGATGTCTCCTTGGCTGCATCCCAGGAAGCACAACAGAGCAGGTGTCCCAGGCTGGTGACTGAGCTGGGGAGGCTGACATCTGCCTCCTGCTTCCAGGCCAGAGTCACCAACAACATGAAGGCAACACAGGGGCAATTCCAGACAAGCGACAAAGGACAGATCCAATCAAGGAAGGAAAGCAGGCAACCCACAGAGCCTACTGACAAGGGTTCTCTGGGACCTGAGGAACAGTGGAACACACAACCCAGACACTCGGGATTCAGAAACCGAAGTCCCCCTCCCACCCCGCCATCCACATTTGTCTGTCTCTGTGGCTGTTGTAGGGGTAAACCCAAAAGTCACAGAACTCGGGGGCACCTCACAAAGGGCCATGGCCTGCTTCCTTCATGAGCTCCCTGAGCTGAGCCAGGCTCCAGGCTGGGCAGACCAGCTGCCAAGGTGCAGCCTCTCCTCTCTAGGACCTCCCAGCTGGTACCAGGGACCCAAACCGGCAGGCCACAGTCTGCGGCAGACTCAGGAGCGTGTTTAGTTTGACCCCCCTGTGTTACAAAAATAGGGAAATTTCACAAGACCATCTGAATTGGTTCCCTCTCTAGAAAAACAGGAAGACGGGCCCACCAGGCCGTTCTCCTCTGGCTTTAACTGGCTGGAGACACATAGCAACTGTCCAGTTTCCCGGAGCCCACCCACCCTCTGCCTCCCATCCAGCCTGCTTCACTGCTACCCTCTTCCTGCTCTGTACCCATTTTACAGGTGGGTCATCTGAGGCCCAGACCATGTAACACTATTAAGTAGCTTCAGCTTACTTTTTCTCAAACTGGCCCCAGTCTAAGAAACACCTAGGGCTACCCATGAATTTTGGGTCACGAGTTGTTTTTTTTTTTTTAAGATTTAATTATTTATTTTAGAGGGAGACAGACAGCAGGGAGAGCAGTGGGAGGGGGAATCCCCACTGGGCCCAGAGCCTGACACAAGACTCAATATGGGTCTCAATCCCATGATCCAGAGATCATGACCTCAGCCAAAATCAAGAATTGGATGCTGGGGCGCCTGGGTGGCTCAGTGGTTAAGCCTCTGCCTTCGGCTCAGGTCACAATCTCAGGGTCCTGGGATCGAGCCCCATGTCGGGCTCTCGGCTCAGCAGGGAGCCTGCTTCTCCCTCTCTCTCAGCCTGCCTACTTGTGATCTCGCTCTCTCTGTCAAATAAATAAATAAAATCTTAAAAAAAAAAAAAAAGAATTGGATGCTGAGCAACCCAGGCACCCTTGGTCATGGGTGAGCCTTACTACAAAGCAAGAATGGTAAATACTTTCAGGCCAGTCCAAGCCACCAACCCCAGGGTCCTTACAGCTCCCTATGTTAGAATCCCCATCCTGGCTGCTACTTGGCTGGACACATTCAGGACAGAGAGAATGTGTCTTACAGCCTCCCTAGGACCTTCCACACTGCCAAGTGGGCCCTTAAGGAAATTTGTTAAATGAGCAAATAGTTCTCCCAAAGCCACATGGCTGAGAAGGAAGACTGAATCCTAAGTCTGCTGACTCCCAGACTAGTGGGGAACCAGGTGAACTCTGAAACTAGACACACCTGGGTTCTTGCCCTGCTCTGTTGCTTATTAACTGTGTGACCTTGAACTAGTTTGTTTACCTCTCTGGGCCTCAGGAACCTTCTTTATTTAAGTTTTTTGTTCTTTGTTTTTTTTCATTTTTTAAAGTAATCCCTATACCCATTGTGGGCTCGAATTCACAATTCCGAGATCAAGAGTCGCTTAGGCTCGAATTCACAATTCCGAGATCAAGAGTCGCATGCTCTACCAACTAAGCCAGCCAGGTGCCCCCACGAACATTCTTTATCTAAAGAAAAGGCAGGAGGAAATAAGTTTCTCCCCATATGTTTGTTTGTTTGTTTTTTTAAAGATTTTATTTATTTATTTATTTGACAGAGAGAGAGAGAGATCACAAGTAGGCAGAGAGGCAGGCGGGGGGCGGGGGGGAGCAGGCTCCCTGCCGAGCAGAGAGCCCGATGTGGGACTCGATCCCAGGACCCTGAGATCATGACCCAAGCCGAAGGCAGCGGCTTAACCCACTGAGCCACCCAGGCACCCTCCCCATATGTTTATGAAAAAGGTAAGTAATATATGTAAAATGTTTGTGGCTTGCTAGTATGAGTTATTATGACCATTGGCCATAGTTCACCTAAGCTGGTGCAGCTGGGGGAGGCTAAACTCATCCACATGGTCAGGGCATTGCCATACCCATCACATGAAGGAAAAAGATGTCACTGAGTCCATCTGACTTCCAGTTCCTTGGGGAGGATTTCCGCCTCCAGCTCTCCACCGACCTCGCCATCAGGCTGCATCTGGGTAACCTGCCAGCCGCTCCTGACCCTGACTGTGTGCCGTGGCGAGGCCTCGGCCACCTTCAAGTCTTCCTCTTCCAGGCAGCTTTCTAGGACCACCCAGGAATGAGTCCTGAGAACCACGACCCCCCGCAGCACAGCCATTACCCAGCTTTTCACCCCAGACCCAAGAAGGAAGAGTTAAATCGCATCTCACAAAGATACTGTAACATTTAAAAACCCTCCCAACCCAGCAGCTTCCGGGTTAGCCTTCAGAGTTGAAGACCTGCTGAAGGACCCACAGGGACACAGGAGGCCAGCATGAGGTAGGATACCTGTCTAAGGTCGCACTGTGGGGACAAAAATCCATGTCAGAAGTGAGAAGTACCAGAATTAGATTCTCTACTCCGTACACAGAAAAACCCACATGCAGACAGGCCTTGTTCCCCAAGGCAGGCTCTCTACTCTCCACCCAAAGCCACACTCCAACTCCACCGACCCCCAGCTGTGTGTCTGCCCACAGCTCAGGGAGTGTGGACGCGGGAGAGAATCCCCAGGTGCCCGACTACTTCCGCGACGGCCAAACTCTGGTCCTTCAGTTTTCACTGGGATGGCAAGAAAATGAGAAAAAGGAAGGTGGCACAGATTGTCATAAACTCAAAACTATCAAATTTAAACCACCATCCTTTATTCCAAAATTATGGATTTCCAACTTTTTTAGTATCGGGATCACCTTCTATTTGTGAAAATCAGCAGTAGTATATGCCAGGTTTTTTGTTTGTTTGTTTGTTTTTAAACTAACGCCCATCTTCAGTAAAACTATAAGTTTGTAACAATAAACTCCTTTTTTTTTTTTTAATTTCATTGGTCCCTGCAGAAATCAGTGCTTGGGAACTACATGTACACCCTGCCTCTGCGAAGGTGACAAGTTCTAACTGTCCTTTTTTCACTTCCTGAACATCCTGGTGTCTCGCTCACAACCCTCAGGGCCAGGAGTCTTTGCTGGGGTCTCTATCAACCTGCTGGCTGCAGTTTAAATCCTCCTCATGCTTCCAACAGACAGTCACACCCCTGCTGGGACTCAGAAGCTGCCTCTTAAGACTTTCTCTAACTTGCTAAGTCACCAAAATGAACGCCCCTCCCAATCTAGACTGAGGGAAAGCAATGAGCCACCTCCCAGCTGTGCAAAAGGCCTGGAATAAAGAAGGTCTGTCCTCCCGGGGAGGTCAGGAGGCCTGCACTCAGTGGGACCAGGTTGGGAGGCACCTGGAAGGTTCCAGAGTTCAGTGCCATCCCGCTCCCATTGCACAGATGGGATGGTTGAGGCACAGAGAGGGGACGAGACCTGCCCCAGGTCACAACGAGAGTCAGCAGCAAGGCCAAGAACATGACAGGGTTCCCCTGCATCCACCATGGCTAACCCCCAACACCTGAAGAGTGGCTTGAACACACCTAAGAGGTCTCCGTGCCACCCTGCCCACCCACTGCAACCCCTTCCTGTCCCAAGGAGAGGACCCTCCCCTCCCCAAGTCTGAGGATGGACCTGGGGCCATGGTAACAAAGTCACCCCCACTAAACCCTGCCACTTCCAAACCCCCAATTTCTCTAATAGTGAAATCTCTGCCTTCTGCTCAACTTTCGGGAAGAGCCCAAGTGTGCAGACCCCATCTCCTCGGTGGGAGGTGCTGCCATAACAGCCCCCTCTTCACTTGACACTAGTGCTTCATGTCCAGACCCAAGGCCAGCTTCCAACGCCACTCTCAGAAACCTAAGTGTGACCAGATTCTCCATCCAATGGATCTTAGTTGCTTCAAAGGATACGCCTAAGGTTCAAGTCCCCACTCAGTGGCAAATTCCCTGCAGGCTCCTTAGCACAGTCATATACATTGCCTCTGCTTGTATACATCCAGTGACAGGGAGCTCACTACCTAACAGAGCAAATCATTCCACCACTTGGCTGTAGCTCTTCTTCCAGGAGACGATCCTTCAACCAGCTGACAGCTGTTCCCATTCACCATTACTTCCCCGGATCAAACCATCCAATTCCTCCTTCAAATTCATCTCACCTGATGTGACATCCAGACTCCCATATCCAGGTCAACTCATTCTCCAAAGTATAGTGACCAAAAGGAGCACAACCTCCTATATGTGACCTGACCCCCTCAATTTATACAGCGGGACTGTCACCTCCCTCATCCTGGGTAAAATGTTACCATTAATGCCACCAAAAACTGCACTCCCTGACCCTAGGGCATGTGTCATACTCACTGGTGCCTCAGCCTGTAGCTGCCCAAAAGCCCTCGGTCCATCACCAGAGAGCTGAGGCATGGAGGTCTCAGCTCACTCAGTCCTCACTACCACCCCGGGAAGTCTCACTCCCATTTTACAGACAAGAACACCGAGGCACAAAGAGCTTAACTCACTCCCGTAAACTCACAGCTCATAAGCACCAGAGCTGAAATTCAAACGAAGGCCGTTCAGTCTGGCTCCAGGGCTGGTGCTCTGAATTACTGCCCCCCACTATACTTGCAGCCGCAATTTCTTTTTCTCTTTTCTTCTTAATTTCTTTTTTTTTTTTGGTGGGGGGTGGGGGGTAGGAGTCCAAGTACAAGAGCAGACATTGACCTCAACTACTTTTCACCTTGTGCTGCAGAAGGAGGCTGCCATGTTGGGTCCTTCCCCAAAGCTACATTCCCCTCTGCCCATTCCCTAGGCTTTCAGGCACCCTTAGAAGACCCCCCACTCCGGGGTCCACCCGTCCCTAGAACCTGCCCGGGACTGCCAATTACCATACATTGCTTCTTTGGGTAAAACAACCCAATTCCTCCTTCAAGGGGGTGAACCCACCCCCTCCCCACAGCACCACATCACCCCGTCACACAGAAATCTCCACAGTACGTCCTGGGGAAACCACTCGCCTTTCCCTGAGGAAGGGCGCTAGGCTTTTTCCCAAGAGTGAATTCTAGGCCACAGGCAGGGAGACACAGGCTAGATATGAGAGAGACCGGGGCTGCTTGTCCCTGCAGCCCGAGGCCTGCTTCTCTCAGGGACTCCCAATGGCCACGAGGCCCACAGAACCCTGTCGCCTGGCCTGAAACCCTGGCTGAGGCCAAGGGAGAGCCAGGGGCCGAGGGAGAGCCCAGCACCAGCCTTGCCGGAACCTACCGGAAGGGATGAAAAATGTGTAGCCCTGTTTCAGCTCAATTCTTTGGCATCGCTCCACGCGGTCTCCCAGGAAGATGTCACTCTGTTTGCCTGACAGCACCCACTCCTCGTACAGTGCCAAATTGTGCAGGGTTGGAGGAATCAGCCAAAAGATCTTGGGAGGAAAAGGAGGCAATCAGCTGAAGATCCGGGCCAAAGTCCTGGATTCCTTCCAGGCTGTGCCGCAGCCCAAGGAGACAGCCCTACCTGTCTAGAAGCGGCGAGGACAGGGGACCACCTCTAGGACCAGGCCCAAAGGGTCTCTGGGATGGCGGGGAGGCTGTGCTGCCCTTCTGGAACACCCTCTGCCTGCCTCTAGGGACTCTCCATTCCCGCTAAAACATCAGGGTGGGTAGAGTTCCTCGACTGGGTGGAACATTTTTTCTCCCGAGCCACAGGCTTGCTGGGGAGGTAAGGGATGGAGAGGAAGGGAATTTCCTAAGTTGTATGAAAAAATGGTCCAATAAATAAACTCAGCCTGTGCTCACTCTGCAGAGGGAGGAAAAACATCTGGAACCAAGTAGGATGACTTCCTACCCAGAATTTCTTCCAACATGTTTGGTTAAAACAAACGCACACACAATCCCAGACAAGCAGGGCGACACGCGTCCGCCCGAGGAGCGCCCACGTCGGTGCGGGCCACACTCAGAAGCAAAAGCAGCAGTAACATCCTGAAAGCAAGCACCACCTCCTCTCTCTGGGCGACGTCTGTCCCTCAGATAAAATGTTCTTGGAGGCAGGTGGTGCCGGCAACTAGACTTTTAAGTTAAATGGTCTCCAAGCTGGGGCTGGAAACCACAGCGCGCAAAGTGAACGCTGGGAACTCTTGGGAACCAAGGCTGGAGTTCTGATCTGGCCGGAGGTGCTTGGAACACTGGACCGGGGGAGCAGGCGTAGGACAGGTAACCGGATGTGATGTAGAAGGGCTGAGCGGAATCCTCCCCTCCAGGAGAAGACAGGGAGTGGGGAGGTGGTCCTGAAAGCGGGCAGGGCAGGAGCTGACTGGATGCGCAGGGCGGGGAGGACAGCGGGGAGGGCGGAGGGAGCCCCTCCAAGAAGGAAACAGGCAGGGATGTGCAGAAGTTGAAGAGACTCGGCTCAACTCACCTTCCCACCCCGGAAAACATGGTACCAAACGGAAGTGCCTCCGAAGTCTATGTGGAAGTCAGTGAAACAGCCTTTCACGCTCATCAGACAGTACCTGCGGCACAGAAGGAGGGGGTGGGGGGCAGGAAAAATCATTCAGTGCCTGAACCACTGGAGGTGCCTGACCTGCTGCCCTTTTATAAATGCTAACACTGGGGACTTTTCTTTTCTTTTTAAACCCAATTCTAACCGGAGTTCCCCCTGGGGGAAGCCCCTGTGATCAGATGACGCATCTCAAGCATTGGCCACCTGCCCCCAAGGCTGGGGGAGGCATCTGGGTTTTCAAGTCCCCAGGAGAGAGCTGGCAACCCACAGGCCATTGGGTTCCTTCCTCACAGGCGGCTTCGGCTCCTGCCCCACCCCCAGGCCCACCCCAGGGAGGAGAGGCTCCCTTTCTACTCCCTCCCAGCGCCCTGCATTTCTCCCAAGACGCCAGTCCCCTTTGCAGCAGCTGGGCCCCTGGAATTCTCAGTGTAAACCACCTGCAAAGCTTGCCAATTACCAGTCCCCATTCTCCTCTCCGTTCGCTCAGCAAGAGTTTACTGAGAGCCCACCGGCGGTCCAGCCCAGAGCTAGGCACTGCACTCAGAGCAGCGTGTCAGAATGCGTCAGGCCCCTGCCCCTGGGAAGGGATATGAATGGAGGCCCGCACAGGGGGAGAGAAACAGCAGGACAAACTGCAACGGACTGAGAAGTGAGCAGTGAGCTCCAAGCACAGGCTCCGACCAGCCGCCGAAGATGACCGTGTAGGATCCCACAGATATGAAAGGGCCCGAGTAGGCAAACCTAGGGACACACGGAGTAGAGGAGTGGCCAGGGCCTGAGGGTGGGGGTAGGGTGCAGGGCTGGGGAGGGACTGCTCATGGCACCAGGTTTCATTCTGGGGTGATAAAAATGTTCTGAATTTGACCGTGAATGCACAACTCTGTAAACATACAGAGCCACTGAACTGTTCACTTTAAATGAATGAATGGTACGTGAATTCTATCTCCATATAACTGCTAAAAAAAAAAAAAAGTGAAAGGATTAAGAGAGGACGCTGGGGGTGGGGTGGGGGACAGGCAGAGGGGAGAACCCGGGCCTTAGAGGCTTGGGCGGGGGAGGTGCGTTCAGAAGGAACCCGCCAGCAGCAGCCCCCCTTCTGAGCTCTCGCAGCAGCCAGATAACCCATCCTTCCTTACAGGAACTCACCAGTCTCCTCCCTCCTCCCTTGACATGCTGCCCTCCTAGGGGCGGACAGAGCTTAAGGGAGGCGGTGGGGGGGGTGGGCACAGAGCAGGCTTCCAAGTCCAGGCCTGGCAGACAGCGATGTCAGGGCCCCCTCTCTCCCTCCCACCCCTTCCCACAAGAGCCACCGGCGGCACGGATGGGGAGGCCTCCCCACAGCTCATGCCCATGCACCTTGGCACTCCAGAGGCCCACACGCACATGCTTACCCCACTGACCTCTTTTCCCCGCTGCACTTTGCTTTTCCATGGTTTGGGGAAGAGAGGAGGAATGGGGCAGGGACAGACAGGGAGGAGCCAGCAGCAAGCCCCAGTGGAGATAATGGGGGGCGTGGGGCTGAGCTGGTTAGGAGGCTGGTGGGCTCCAGGCGCCCCCTCCCTCTGGCTGCCTTTTGCACCTCACATTCAGGTGGACCCGGGGCTCGGCAGAGTATGCAGGCGGCGTGCCCCGCGTCCCTCCTCCGGATAGGCTGGAAGGAGCCTTAACCATGTGTCTGCAGGAGGCTGACAAATCAGAAGGCCTTCCCCCACATCAGAGCCCCGCTGCCTAGCAACCCCATCGGAGGGGTGTAGTTGACAGCACAGGACGCAGCCCTGTCACGAAGACAGGCGAAGACAGGCGCGGGCTGCCCGGCTGGCGCTGGGGTTGTTCAAGTCCCAGCTCAGGCTCGGGCTCGCTCCCTCTCGCCTCCGCCCCAAGCGACCGGCCAGGTCCCCAGGCTGAAGACACCAGTGACCCTCTTCTCTCCGAGGAACTGGGGGTGCGGAGTGAGGGTAAAACCCTAATCCACCCCACCCCCACGGACCACACCGGCCTCCTCTCCAAGCACCACTTCAAAATATTAGTCCTCGTTTTCCTAAAACCACCTCTTCCTCTGGGTTTTCTTTTCTTTTCTTTTTTTAATCTAACCTTGGTTTCCACCTCCTTCAGGCCTCAGCAGAAAACAGCCTAGGGAAAACAATTTAAGTGTTTGTGGGGTGGAGAGAGGAGATGTGCCTCCTTTCGTCTGCAGCTGGATAACCACCCAGGTGCTGGCAGAGGAGAGGAGAGGAGCTTGGCTCTTGGGCACTTGGGCACCAGGCCCCAGACTGGCCTGGTCACTACCCCCCAACCTCCTGCCCCCAGCCCCAACCTCCCCAGCACGTGTGGACGTGATCACTAGGAGCTGCGGCAGCTGTGTGCAAGGAAAGTTCTCCAAGTTGTGCCTGCGTCTGATCTGTCCTCCCAGTCACCCTCCAGCATCCTCGGAGGCCCTTCGGAGCTTGGGGAGCCACTTCCAGCCCCGCCTCTCCTAGAGAGGCCCCTCCTCCCATGTCCCTCATTTCCTGGCCTCCGGGCCAGGACGCCCCTCCCGCCGGTGCAGGCGTTGGAGCGGCCAGGGTGGCTGTGACAGGGCGGCTTTGTCCGGGCCCCTGCAGCCGCCACCCCCGCCCTCCCTCCCGCCCCGCGCTCATTCCGGGTCTCCCCCCTTACTCCTGCTCCCGCTCGCTCTGGCGTGACGCCTTTGCACTGACCTCTACAGCTTCCTCTTCCAAAGCACACCGCAGTCACATGGGCACCCCGGCTCGGTGCCACGGCCGCTAAGCTCTCCTGCCGGCCAGCCAGCCTGGCTTCCGCCTCGGCTGCCCCTTGCCCGGAAAGCCGCGCCCCTCGACACCCCCCACCCACCGCCCCAGTGGCTTCCGTGCAGGAGTGCACCCTCCCAAGTTGGGGGATGAGAATCAGGAGCCCCCAAACTAAGCCTCTGGGGGTTCCCGCCTCCCAAGGCCCGGGCTGGCTGGGAGGAGCGTGGTAGGAGGCGGCGCTGCACCTGCAGCACCAACTTTGGGGCGCTGCCTGGGATCCGGGGAAGCGGGGCGACCCCACCCCGCCCTTTTCCTTCCAACTTAGCGAAACTCCCCCGGCAGCTGCGGCAGCATCCCCTGGGGCAAAGGTCTTGGCGGGGGTAACCTGGAGAAAGCTGGCACCGGGTGACGGGGCTGAAGGCGCCGAGCGCGCGCGCACACACACTACACACTTACACGCAGCCGGGGGAGACACAAAGAGCTGCTCCGCGACGCCGGCCGCCCTGCCCGCGGGCGGGAAGCGACCCACACCCCGCCCCGGCGCGCCCCGTAAGAGCGGGGGCTCCCGGGCAGCCCCGGGCCCGCGGGGCGCAGCGCAGGGACGCCCGCCCGGCCCCGCCCCGCGCGCCCGCGGTTACCCTCGGCGGCGGCGGCAGCGCGGCTCCCGGGCGTCCCCTTCGGCAGCGCAGGATCGACGCGCGCCCAGCCCTGGCGACCGGAGTCGAGCCCCCTCCACCGCGCTGACAGGCCCCGGCCGAGGACCGTGCAGCCCTCTCTCTCTTCCTTCCTTCCTCGGGGAGCCGGGCGCAGCCTGCGCTCAGAAACTGAACACCCGCGCGGCGCGGCGGCCGCCAGGAAGGAGGAGGGAGGCCGCGGCGGGGACAGGGAAGCTTGCCGGCCAGCGCCAGGGGACGCCGCCGCCGCCCACGGCCGCCCCCTCGCCCCCGGCTGGGTGGGGACACGAGGGTAGCTCTACAGGCGGGCGCTCAACACCCGCGCCCCCGTTTTCAGGGAGTGTGGGCGCCGTCCTGCTACTGGAGGTGACGACCCAGCAAAGCCACCTTCCTTATGTGTGTCCTTCGGGGCATGGCTGGGGTTTGGAGGGAGTGTCAAATCCCAGGTAGAGCTGCTGGGAGACCAGGGATGCTGCTCTGGCCCTCAGACTATCTGTGTGACCTTGGGCAACTTACCTCCCCTCCCCGAGCCGGTTTTTTTCATCCTAATGGCAGGCAGGTGACTTGAGGTTCAACTCTGCATTCTAAGATGCTCCTTTGCTGCCCCTTCCCCTGCCTGCCCCCTTAGTAGCTGTGCAACCTTACATCATAGAATTACTGTGGGAATTCACTGAGACACGTACATATTAACGCAGTAACTAACACTATGAGACTGGTTATTTAATCCGATTTTCAATCCTCCGAGGTCACTCCTAGGACTGTCCCCATTTTACAGATGAGAAAGCAGAGGCTCAGTGGTCGTGACTCACCCAGATCACTACTTTAGCCAATGATGGTGCTTACCCAAGCAGCCTGGCTCAGAATTTCTCAGCTCTTCTCCCAGGTCTACCTGGCAAATCCCAAGACTCAAGAGTAGCGATGTCTTCAGGTTGCAGGAGATGGTCCTGCTCAAATGAGAAGTCCCACCCTCCAGGACAGGCTCACCAGGGCCACAGTCCTTCTCCGACTCTAGCCCCACACCTTTCCCCTAAACCACAAGGGGTCAGGAGACAGTGGTATAGCCTCTAGTAGGGGCAGAAATCAATCTTCTCCATTCTTTGCCAAACCCCATCCACTGGGGCTATCCACCAACATTAACTAATAGTCTCTAATGTGTGCTAATAATAATAGCTGTTTACATGCATGATATCATTTCACCTTTAACACAACCTATAGGCTGCCTGGGTGGCTCAATCGTTAAGCTTAAGTCTGCCTTCGGCTCAGGTCATGATCCCAGGATCCTGGGATCAAGTCCCACATCAGGCGCCCCATCTGCGGGAAGCCCGCTTTTTCCTCTCCCACTCCCCCTGCTTGTGTTCCCTCTCTCGCTATCTCTCTCTCTCTCTCTCTCTTTCTCTCAGTCAAATAAATAAATAAATAAAATCTTTTAAAAATAAAATAAAACAACCTGGGACGCCTGGGTGGCTCAGTTGGTTAAGCAGCTGCCTTCGGCTCAGGTCATGATCCCAGCGTCCTGGGATCGAGTCCCACATCGGGCTCCCTGCCAAGCAGGGAGTCTGCTTCTCCCTCTGCCTCTGTCTGCCTGTGCTCGGTCTCTCGCTCTCTCTGACAAGTAAATAAATAAAATCTTAAAAATAAAATAAAATAAAACAACCTATAATCCCCATTTTAGGGAAGTGAACATTGAAGCCATTTCAAGGTGGTCCATTCCCAAGGTTAGAGTGCTGCTTCCCAGGGTCATTTACAGGACACCCAGCCAGCCCTTAGGAGATTACACTGTGAACTCTTTGGAACTGGCTGACTTTTTTCACCATATATATGTTCTGCCTACTTACCAAAAAAAAAAAAAAAAAAAAAAAATTATAGTTACAAGAAACATCTCCTATCTTGCATTTGAGCACCAGTGATTGGGTGGGTGTTCTTGAGCAAGGTTTTTTAAGCACTCTTTTGGCGGCGGGGGTGAGGGGGGTAGTGGAGAGGGGCAGAGGGAGAGGGAGAAAGAGAATCCAAAGCAGGCGCCACACCCAGGGCCTGCCAATGTGGGGCTCCATCTCAGGACCCTGGGATCACAACCTTAGCTGGAAATCAAGAGTCGGATGCTTAACCAACTGAGCCACCCAGGCACCCCTTGAGCAAGGTTCTTGACACACACAAAATATAAGTGAAGTTGGGTGAGCTAAGAGAAGGCTCTGACAGCAGAACCAGGCTGGCCACATGGAAAAATTATTACTTTTTTGGTCACAAATGCCCCAGCTCGAGCCCCAGCAGGGATCACATCAGATTCATCTGTGTTAAGTATAGCACCCAGCGATACAGCCCTATAATTATTCTGATCAACTGTGTGACACTGGACTAAATCCTTCCCCCTCCTGGAACTCAGCATCCCCATTTGGTGAGCTAGTCAGGGGCCTCTAAATGGTGGTTCTCAGGAGTCAAGCGAGGCCCTAGATGTGCTTCGTCTGGCCTGCACTGGGTTGTTGCTGTTTTGTATTTTTTCTTTTTTTAAAAGAAGAATTTTTGAAACTATCCACAGCCACAGCAGCCCCCACGGTCTTACACTCAGCTGTACACCTGTTATCTGCATGGAAGCACTAGGAACTACAGTTTCCTTTTCTGTAAAATGAGGATAGTAACACCTACTTCCAAGACTGCTGAGATATGCGTGTTAAGTGTCTAACACAGTGTCTGTGTCTACACGTGGCAGCACAGAAAAGGCTGGCTTTCTTTGTTCCTCTTGTAGAGGTAGAGAGGTAGAGAGGAAAAGCCAGGAATCCAGAGGCCTGGAGTGTGCTGCCTGGCCCACAGCCCCGTCCCTGTGTGACATCAGCAACCTCTCTAGTCCGTCCATGTTCCAGGGTGATCTGTCACACAGGAATGATCATTTCTAGTACCAGCAAACATGGCTGCTGAGAGGTGAAAAGAAATAAGGGTTGTCAAGATAAAAGCCCAATGCAGGGGCACCTGGGTGGCTCAGTTGGTTAAGCATCTGCCTTTGGCTCAGATCATGATCCCAGGGTCCAGGGACTCAGCCCCTCATTGGGCTCTCTGCTCAGTGGGAAGTTTGCTTCTCTCTCTCCCTCTCCCCCTTCCCTCCCTACTCCTTGTGCTCTCTCTCTCTCTCAAATAAATAAATAAATAAACTTAAGAAGAAGAAAAAAAAGCCCAGTGCAAATGTGATCCAAATAGATTGAAAAGCCAGGGACTCTGATAGCATTTGGAGACCTTGTGTCTACATGAGGCCACAGAGACAAACATCCTTCCCACACCACACATCCACTATAGGCTCCATTTCCCTACAGCGTGGTTGGGAGGTGGGGCAGGAATGACAGGATCCCCATTTTGTAGAAGGGCAAACTGAGTCCCTGAGAGGAGATGAAAGATTTTCCATGACCACCAGAGATCACCAGGGGCAGCCTTAAAACTTGCTGATCCCAGCACCCATTTTCATCCTGTCAGGGTTTCAGCTTTGCATCCCCCAATTTTTTCCTGGTTCTTCCCACCACCCCCAGAAAGTACTGGGAGAAAAATGCAGCTGACTTCCAATTCTTTGGGGGCCCAACATATGCTTTATGTGGGGTCCCCTTCCTTTTCCTGCCTGTTAGTTCACAGCTTGTCTCCATTAAGCCACAAGCCTCCTTTCTGGAAGCAACATGTGAGGACAGAAAAGACTTGATAATTTCCTTCTGGAATGCATCATAATACCCAGGAGGGCTAAGTGAGAAAGGTATGCCCATGCCATAGACCTAGGAGATTATGGAGACTTTAAAACATGTCCACGGAAGTCTTTGAGACCACCCTCCCTTTCAGATATAGAGCCAAATTCCCCTTCCCTTGAGTGTGGGCTAGACCAAGTGCCTCACTTTTAATTAAAAGAATATGGCAGAAGTAAACAGCATGTGACTTTCAAAACTGGGTCATCACAGACACTGTGGCTTCTTCCTTGCTCTCTCTCCAACCATTTGTGGGATGGTGGTGGAGGGGAACCAGCTGCCATGCCACAAGGATACTCAAGCCACCCTACGGAGAGGCCCACACAATGAAGAACGGTGCCCTCTAGCCAACAGCCATGAGAGCGCACCCTCTTGGAAGTGGGCCCTCCAGCCCCAGTCAAGCCTTCATATGAGCACTGCCCAGGCCCCCACCTTGAGGCAAGCTCACCAGCCACTCTGAACCTGGTAAGCCACTCCCAGTTTCCTGATGTACAGAAACTGGGAGGCAATGTTTGTTGCTTTAAACTGTCAAGATTTCTTTTTTTTTTTTAAGCTATAAAGTTTTAGGGTAATTTTATACATTAACAAACTGATACAGGAATATTCCCAAATAGTTGTCACTGTTTACCTATTACAAGGTTCTAAGACAAATAAGTCTAGTCAGCCAGAACATTCCTGCAGGATAGAGACGGAGAGAAGGCAATAGCAGAAGCGCCCAGGGCAGCCTATATATATTCAGCCAGCCCTGTCATCCTCTTTTCTCTTTATCTTGCCTTTTTTTTTTTTTAAGTAATCTCTACACCCAACATGGGGCTCAAACTCACGACCCCAAGATCAAGAGTCGCATGTTCCACCAATTGAGTCAGCCAGGCACTGCCCCCATTTACCTTGCTTTATGTTTCCTCCCAATACTTATAACCTCCTTAATTAAAAAAATACTTACCACTTGGGTTTGCTTGCCCATCTCTTTTCCCCACCCGAACATAAGCCCCCTGAGCATGGGGCCTTTGCTTTAGTCACTGTAGCCTACCAACTACTCACCACAGGATCTTGGATTTATGGGCACTCATTAAAGGCAGTAACAGATAGCTAATACACTAATGTAACCATTACATCTTTTGTCTCCCACAAAGTTACAGCTACCTCCTTGACAAACGTCAGCACTCCTAGCTTTAAGTATCTCAACCAACCCCATTAATATTCTGAACCCCTCGCCATGATCAGACTGCACAATTCTGGAGTCAGAGACAAGGCAATAATGGGTCTGTAACACTCCTCTCTTCCCTCCTGCAAACCTCAATTCAGGTGGCCCGTCAAGGTGGAAGCTCTGACTTCTAGAAACAGTGTCATATTAATTAAATTCTACAGAACCACTCTACGGCCTCAGAGGACTTCATCACTTTGGGATTTTTACCTTCCTGATGAACTGAAATCAGCTCTTTTCAGCAAAACCAACGAACTATTTCCAAGGTGACAACTTCCTTCCTAACAAGGTTCAAATCCTGTAACAAGTTCCCACAGCTACGGACGGGGCTTGTAAATCTATTTGCCACACGATCCAACCAATGTGCTGAAGCAAGTGGTTCTAGAAAATTGTGTGTGAGCCTTTTTTTGGTAATTAGATAGGATTCTCAATGTATTAATAGAATTAAACCACTTAGAGGAATTTTTCAATAAAGCCAAGAATATATCAAACATCTGAAGGAGGCAAAGTAATTGAAATTGATGTCCCCCAGCACTATTTTACCTTCCTAGATACATGTCCCATTTGTCCCCTGCTCCCTCCTGGCCCATCATTTGCCCTCATAGTGGTGATGCACTAGTTTCTCCTATCACTCTACTCCCAGCTCCTACAAACCACACAGCTCCAGAACTTGCATAAAGCAAATCTGAACACACCCATCTCTGCTTAAAATCTCATGGAGAGAGGCTCCCGGGTGGCTCGGTGGGTTGAGCAACTGACTCTTCATTTCGGCTCAGGTCATGATCTCAGGGTCCTGGGATCCAGTGCTGCCCTGGGCTCCCTGCTCAGTGAGGAGCCTGCTTCTCCCTCTCCTTCTGCTGCTCCCCCTTCCTTTGCTCTCTCTCTCCCTTGCTTGCTCTGTCAAATAAATAAATAAAATCTTTAAAAAAAAAAATAAAGATCTCACAGAAGTTTCTGACTGGTCTTTGGAGAAACACAGACCCTACACTATGGCACCTTGGACCCTGATCACCCTGGCCCACCCACCACCCTGCACCCACTACCCTCTTTCCTTCCTCTGCTTCAGCCTCACTAACCTTCCTTCCACAGGTCTACCTGTCGCCCTCTCCCCACCTTTCCTAACCATCATACCAGGCTCTCTGCATACAGCCAGGAAAGCTCTTCCCAGGTCTCTTCTCCTAAGTAACCTCTCTCTCTTCAGATCCCATCTTGGGGACACCTGCCCTGCCCTCCCTGACTACAAGTACCAGAGTACACGCTCCCCTATCCCCACAGATCTCTGCCTTGTGGCCTCAACACGGCTGCAAATTTCCATTTGTCTCTCTGAACGCTGGATGAACATCTATCTCCTGAGAGTCTGCAAGCTCTGTCAGGGCAGGGAGTTCATTTGGTTTTCCCCTCACTGTATGTTCAGTGCCCAGCACCAATCAGATGTTTAATACACATGTTGAATAAATGAATGAATCAATCACCCAATCAATCAATGGCAGCTGTGACCTGGCCCTCACTAATCTCTGCATCCCACACTCTTTCCTCCAGCTCTCCTCTCACTACCCCCATTCCCTCCACCGCATTCCTCCCATCCCCTCTATCCTTTAAAGCCCAGGTCCAATGTCCCCTCCAAGAGGACTTCGCAATGCTACCAGCCAAACACGATTCCTCCTCTCCCTGTTCCCCTCCCCAGAGCCTGTCTCCTTTGACCTAGGATGAAAGCTGCACTTCATCTCGTGTATTTTATGACACATCCTCCAGAGGGTTAGGGCTCCTAGTCTCGTTCATCCTTTACTTCCCCATCCCAGGGGCTCAGGAAATTTTGCTGCAGTCGAATGGGAAAGGAAGAGAACTGAAAACCCTCCCCCCTCCCACACTGAGCCCACTCTTTGTGTTTGATGTAGCCCAGATCCAAGGGATGTAAGGAGCTTCAGCTTCAAGGGGAGGAAAAATGCCTGAGAAATAATTAAAGAAAGAGAGAGCTTGAAAGCAAAGCCTCAAGCAGCTCAGGGCCAGCGCGCTGGCCTCCCTCACGAAGTCTGGCACCGACTCTGCACATTCACTGCGCCCTGAATGAAGGGTGCAGTGAATGAAAAGCTCACAGCCTTCGGGCTCCCGGGGGCACTCCTGGCAGCAGGGCTGAGAGGAGAGATGCTAATGGATTTGGAGCCACCGGGGCCAACTCTTCTAGGAACCCCAGAGCAGCAGTGCTGCCCTGGACGGCCAGCATCTCCTTCCCGTTTCAGAGACGGAAACACAGACGGCCTGAGATGGTGAGAGCTCTAAGGCAGCCCCAGGGGTCCCAAGGGTCCATTACTGAAATTCTAGAAAGTGGAGGGGATCGCAAGTGCCTCTGCCCAAGTTAAACAACGGGTGTCAGGACTTACTGGTCCACGTGGAATGATGTCCCTGCATTATACGTGGCCACCTTCCCAGCCCAGAGCCCAGCTGCTGCGTGGAGACACCGTCTAAGAGGTGTTTGATGATGAATAAGTAGCCCTTGTTCTTTGTTTGGGAAAAGCCCTGGGTCTCAGCAGCAAGGAACAAAAGAACACCAGACCACCCCCCTCCCAACACCAGCAAAAGCAAAGTGTCCACTATGAGCGGGTCTCTCTGAAGATGCCTGATTCCAGGCCATGCTGTCCCTTGGTGGGAGGGGATAAGGGTGTGACAAGCACATACAAACACGCGCACACACACACACGTGCATACACACACGCGCACACACACACACACACACAGAGATGGTCCCATTATTCTTCCTCCCCCTCCCCCCACCCCAGATCACATGCTCCTGGGGAGAGCCAACAGGGAGGCCCAAGGCCCATCTGGAGGGGGAAGACAGAGCCCCAGCGTTCCAAGGCAGCAAGATGCCAGGCTGCCAATGCCAAGGACCCCCATTCCTCACGTCCCAGCAGCGCCCACCCTGCCCACCCAGCTCCCCCCACTAGCCAGGCAGTCTTACTTCTTCACTTTTGGGTATTTCATCTCGGCGATGGCATTCGTGGCTTCCGTCTGCTTCTCCTTCAGATGCTGGGGCCACATGTTATCCACCCAGTCCACCAGATCTACCTGAAAGCCAGACCACCGTTACCACTTCCTGTCCGGGGGAGCGCCCGTCCGCCGGGCTCCCTCACCACCTGCCCTCCCCCGGGGCTGGCACAGGCCCAGAAGCTGGGCAAGGAGAGGAGGGGTTGGCATCGGAGAGGGCATGGTGGCCAGGGGCCCTACCACAGTCGGACGCTTGACCAGGTGCTCCAGCTTGGTGTGGCTGAACTCGAGGCTGATGACGTTGTACAGCTTGTCCCGCTGGGCCTCCGGCGTCTCGTAGTAGCGCACAAACTGGGACATGCTCATCTCCGTGCCCTTCTGGGTGTTCACGTCCATCACATCCACCAGCCGCCGGCTACCTAGAGGCAGAATCCACATGCTGGTGGCTCCTGGGGGCTCAGGAGCTGGAGGCCACTGGGAATCCCTGTCAACGAAACTCGCCTCACCCATATGCCACGTCTGCTCTATTACCTGGTCCGGTCGGTTTTCCTCACTGACTCTCTCTCCAAGCCATCTGCTTCCCTCCACCATCACAGACTCCACGCTGGTGCAGTCCTCCCTTACTACTCTTCAAGACGACCTCCAGAACTTTCTAACGGGTCCCCAGGCTCCCCCCTCATATCCATCCTCCATGGTGGGGCCAGTGTGAGCTTTCTGAAACAGAGACCTGACCACGGACACTCCTCCTTCAGTGCTCCCCACGGCCGACCGAAGATTCTCCTGGCATGGCCCTCAAGGTCTTTCTGTTTATTCACAGCATTAGGACAGTCCTTATTTCCAGAGAAAATTAGCTGTTTGGTCATCTCCCTCCCTAGTTTATGGGGCCAGGAAAATTACTTGGGCTTCTCTGAACTTCTGTGTCTTCATCCTTCCATCTCCTTTCATAGGCTAGTTGCGAGGATGAAATCAGATGATGGTCACAGAACTCCTTGGCCCAGTGTCTGGTGCATAAATGCATGGGTCCCCTCCATTGCCCCCTGACAGTAACCATAATTCCTAAGTAATGCTTGTCTGCTCTGTTGTCTTTCTTCCCTACCATTCTGTAACTGTCAGCAAAACAGAAGTCCTGTCTATCTTGCTCACTACCTTGCCCCGATTATCTACACAGAGACCGGCACAGAGTGGGAAACTCAGTACCTATTTATGGAACAAATAAATTAATGTTGGCTGTCCTGTAGTATGTGACATATGACTTCTCATACGAACAACGTCTGAGCTAAAAGGAATGAGCTGTGTGCCTCCTACTGCTTCCCAGAGAGAAGGAAACAAGCTCAGGACGGGGAGACGGGAACGTTCAGTGCCAGCCCTGGGACCACCAGCAACTAATGAAGTTTCAAGGTGGGGCGCCCAGGTGGCTCAGTCGGTTGGACATCTGACTGTTAATTTCCGCTCAGGTCCTGATCTCAGGGTTGTGAGATCAAGCCCCGCTTTGGGCTCTATGCTGGGCATGGAGCCTGCTTCAGATTCTCTGTCTCCCTCTCCCTCTCCCCCTTCCCCCATACCTTGCTCTCTTTCTCTCTCTCTAAAACAGAAACAAGACAAACAAAAAAACAAGGCTTCAAGGAAATCACAACCCTCCTGGGGACTCTGCGTCCCCATCTCTAAGACAGAAATTTAAAAAAAAAAAAAAAAGATGGGAATAATAGCTCGAGAACTTCAGCCAATGTAGAAGGAACAAGCAAAGTTCAGTGGAAGGGAGGGTGAAAGGGGAGAAGACAGACACAGAGCAGATTGCCAAATTCATGGTGATTTATGATGAAAGCTGCCACCTCCCGTCTGTCAGGACACAAAATAAGCATCAAGACTAGAATGAGAAGACTGCCATCTGGTAAGGAAAGACCACAATTCCCCATTAGCTCAATGACAAATACACAGTCCACAGAAACTTAGAAATGTGTAAATGAGGGGCACCTGGGTGGCTCAGTCGGGGAAGCATCCGACTCTTCATCTCAGCTCAGGGTTTGGTCTCAGGGTCATGAGTTTGAGCCCAGCATGGGGCTCCACATGGGCATGAAG
Organism: Mellivora capensis; assembly: GCA_004024625.1. NCBI lineage: Eukaryota > Metazoa > Chordata > Mammalia > Carnivora > Mustelidae > Mellivora > Mellivora capensis. Next base: position 87,528 of record PISX010002039.1, on the reverse strand, counting down.
CCTACTTAACAAAAAAAAAAAAAAAAAGAAATATGTAAGCCAGGAAAAAAAAAAAAGAGAGAGAGAGAGAGAGAGAGAAGAACCAGAAGCAGGTAATCACCTTGTTCAAAGAAGGAAGAGCAAACTAAGCAAAAGGGGGGCCAGGAAATGACAGCCCCATGGGCAAATCTGCCCCCCCCATTTTTGTATGCCCCCTGAGCTACAGATGATTTTTATGTGTTGTGTTGTTTTTTAATTTGACAAAGAGAGCAAGGGAGCACAAGCAGAGGGAGCAGGAGAGAGAAAGGAAGGAGCAGGCTCCCTGTTGAACAGGGAGCCCAACACGGGACTCGATCCCAGGACCCCAGGATCATTAAACTGAAGGCACATGCTTAACCAACTGAGCCACCCAGCCGCCCTGGTTTTTATGTTTTTAAGTGGTGGAGCATGGCGGGGAGGGGGTCAAAAGAAGAATACTTTGTGATATGAAAATGATACAAAACTCAAATCTCTGGGCCCACAGACAAAGTTTTTTTTTTTTTTTTTAAGCCGGTTTTTTGTTTTGTTTTTTAGATCTTATTTATTTATTTGACAGAGAGAGAGAGATAGTGAGAGAGGGAACACAAGCAGGGGGAGTGGGAGAGAGAGAAGCAGGCTTCCTGCCGAGCAGGAAATCCCATGCAGGGCTCGATCCCAGGACCCTGTATTATGACCGGAGCCAAAGGCAGAGGCTTAACAACTGAGCCACCCACATGCCCCTACAGATAAAGTTTTATTAGCACCCAGCCACACTCTGGTTCACATAATGTCTCTGGCTCCTTCCACTCTACACCAGGTGAGCTGCAAAGCCGACAGGAAACTGAACGGCCAGCAAAGCCCAAAACACTTACTCTCTAGATCTTTCCAGAGAAAGTTTGCCAACCCTTGAACTAGACAAAATCCTCCCGACACTTACATGCTGATGTGAGTACTATTCCCATCTGGTTCAGTGCTCTATCCCCAGCTCCGTGCACAGAGCTTGCCCTCTAACAGGCCCAGGGTCAATATTTGTTGAATAAACACACAGTGCCCTTCACATCAGAGGAACTGAATAATAAAAGTAGCCCCTTATGCACATAGGAACCCTTGCCTGTTATTATCTTCCGAATTCAATCTCTAATTTTTACAACCACCCCAGACGCGAGGTAGGACTGTCCCTGTCTTAGAAATGAGGAAACCAATGCCCCAGAGATGATGGGATTGGCTCAAATCCTCCAGAACAACCTCTACAATTAGAAGACCTAATGTTTCCAGAGCACAGGCAAGCTCTCCATGCAGCTTATTTTAAGCTAACTGCGGTTCTGTGTGGTAGAACTTCACTTATACCCATTTGATGGATGAGAAAATGAGGCTCAGACAACTAACTAGACCCAAAATGCCCAATGAAGGAGCCACAGAACTAGAATTTGAAGCCAATTCAATCTAATCCACAGCCCAGGTTCCTATCCCCCCAGCTCCCACCCCTGCGCCATGCATTACTTGAGATCACACACTAGGATGGAAAAAAAAAGATTGCTACCCTCAGTGACTGGGATGCGGAGAACAACTTTGTTTCTGCATCGGGAGTGCAAATCCACCAGGGGGCATCCCTGAACTTTGTTGGAAATTCTGGCCTGCTCTGGACAGCACTGGCTCCTTCCTAACCAGGGATCCTGGAACAACAGGTGGGCTCCAGTCAGCTTTTAGGGGAAGCCCAGTTGGCAGAGAACCTGCTGTGACAGTGGGGAAGGTGAGAGGGGAACAGACACCCAACCCCTCCCCCTCTCTGGCCAGCCTCCCTCGTTCCTCTGCCTCTCCTCCCAGGCCTGGCACAAGGTCCCATGTGCAAAGACCCCTGTGGGAGGACTGCTGGGCAGGTAGTCGGGAATCACAGCCCTAGCCACTCCAGCATGCAAGTCAGCCTAGAAAACGAGCTCCGTCGCCCCTATCCACACAACAAAAATTTTTTAAAAGGTTTTATTTATTTATTTGACAGAGATCACAAGTAGGCAGAGAGGCAGGCAGAGAGAGGAGGAAGCAGGCTCCCCGCCGAGCAGAGAGCCGGATTCGGGGCTCGATCCCAGGACCCTGGGATCATAACCTGAGCCGAAAGCAGAGGCTTTAACCCACTGAGCCACCCAGGTGCCCCTCCACACAATAAAGTTAAGGGAAGACTTTGTGGTTCAAATCCTCCCTGGGCCTCAGGCCTCTTAGCTTCTCTGAGTGTATTAGTTTCCCCATCTGTGACCTGGGGGCAAAAACAGTAGCTAGCCCATGGGGCTGATCTGAGCCTTAAATGAGATCATGCCCATGAAACACTTCCTTTAAGTGCCTGCAGGCAGGTAGTGTTACAGAATTGGCCAATTTCATCTATAATTACAGGTGGAGAAGGTGAAGCAGCAGAAAGTCAGAGCCACTTAAATCTCCGCCGGCCACCGGACTGACTACTTAAGATCCTAAAACACAGTAAGGATGGCTAAACGGGTGTGGGGACTTTTTTTTTGCGGGGAGGGGGTCGGATAAAAATGTCCTAAAATTGACTGTGGTGATGTTTGCCCAACTATGTGGACAGATGAAAAACGACTGATTCAGACATCTTAAATACTTGAATTATATGGTATATAAATTATATCTCGATAAAGATGTTATTAAATACAAAAGCCCAGGCACTAAATGACCAACAAAGTTGCTTTTTCTAAAAGTAACATTTTCTTTCAAAAGTCTCAACCGGGGGCGCATGGGTGACTCAGTGCGTTAAAGCCTCTGCCTTCGGCTCAGGTCATGATCCCGGGGTCCTGGGATCGAGCCCCACGTTGGGCTCTCCGCTCGGCGGGGAGCCTGCTTCCCCCTCTCTCTCTGCCTGCTTGTGATCTCTGTCTGTCAAATAAATAAATGAAATCTTTAAAAAAAAAAAAGTCTCAACTGGGGGCGCCTGGCTAGCTCAGTCAGCAGAGAGTGCAACTCTTGATCTCAGGGTTGTGAGTTCAAGCCCCACTTGGGTATAGAGATTATGTTAAAAAAAAAAAAAGTTCCCTATCAATTTAAAAAACAAATATTAAGAAATGTAAATTATATTGGATTACTATATCGTACATCTGAAGCTAATATAACACTGCATGTTAACTGGAATTAAAATTATAACTTTAAGAAAGTGTAAATGGGGACGCCTAGGTGGCTCAGTTGGTTAAGCATCTGCCTTCGGCTTGGGCCATGATCCCAGGTTCCTGGGATCGAGCCTCACGTGAGGGGAAAAAAAAAAACTCTGCTCAGCAGGGCCTGATTCTCCCTCTCCCTCTCCCTGCTGCTCCCTGCTTGTACGCACTCTCTCACTCACTCTCTCTCTGACAAATAAATAAATCGTTAAAAGTACATAAATAAATAAATAAATGTACATCCTTCAGCCATAGAAAGGAATGTACTATCGATCCCGGCTGCAACATGGATGAAGCTGAAAGACAAGATGCTGAGTGAAAACGCTAGTGCCCAATGGACACACGTTGCATGAAGCCATTCATATACCATGTCCGGAATAGGTAAATCCAGACAGAACGCAAGTTGATTAGTGGGAGCCTAGGGCCGGGTGACGGGAATGAGGGGTGCTAAGGGGTAGGAGCTTCCTTTCAGGTGATGAGAATGTTTTAGGGTCACTTCCCTCCTCGGCGGGAAGCCTGCTTCTCCCTCTCCCTCTCCACCTGCTTGTGCTCCCTCTCTCACTGTGCAGTCTCTCTCTCTGTCAAACAAATGAGTAAAACCCTAAAAAAAAAGGAGAAGAACCAACAGAGAAGTAATGGTTGCACAACATTGTAAATGTACTAAATGCTACTGAATCCTATACCTTAAGATGATTAATTTTTGTTATGTGAATTTCACTTCAATAAATTATTTTTCTGGGGCTCCTGGGTGGCTCAGTCGGTTAAGTGTCCAACTCTTGATTTCAGCTCAGGTCCTGATCTCAGTGTCTGTGGTCAGCCTCTGAGCTCAGCTGGGAGTCTCCTGGGGATTCTCTCTCTCCCTTTCGCCCTCCACCCCCCCCAACACCTGTGCTCTCTCTCTTTCTCAAATAAATAAAATCTTTAAAAAAAATTTATTTTTTTAAAGATTTATTTATTTGACAGAGAGAGATCACAAGTAGGCAGAGAGGCAGGCAGAGAAAGAGGGGGAAGCAGGCTCCCTGCTGAGCAGAGAGTCCGATGTGGGGCTCGATCCCAGGACCCTGAGATTATGACCTGAGCCAAAGGCAGAGGCTCAACCCACTGAGCCACCAGGCGCCCCAATAAATTATTTTTCAAAGCAATATGAGAAATTACTTCCTTTAATCTGACAAGAACAAGAATTTACAAACTCTATTGTTCCTTTGGCGAGTCTCTTCCTTGTGGATCAGGAGCTTGGGCCACTGCCCGGCTCCTCCCTCCACAGAGCCTTCGCAGACTGCCCACAGTACCCTTCCCTCCCCGCAGGGAGGTGTTAGGTGCTAGGTGTGTGCCTGGGCTCAGTTCCTCACAACTTAGTTGACTTAGGGATGCAGGCACAGCTGGGGAAACAAGAGAGAGAGCCCAGGAAATGATAAACACAATACAGGATGGTAGTGGGATGGTGACCCTCCAGAAGATTTACCAAGAACCTTTGAATAGGATCTTATTTGGAAAAAGGGTCTTTATAGAAGTAATTAACGTAAGGATCTCAAGAGGAGATCATCCTGGACGCAGGGTGGGCCCCTAAATCCAATCACTAGGGTCCTTAGAAGAAGGTCAAGGTCAAGGGAAAGCCAGAGGCAAAGAGTAAGAAGAGTAGAGTAGTGTTCCTATAAGCCCAGGGAATGCCTAGAGTCACCAAAAGCTGGAAGAGGCAAGGAAGGAGTTTCCTTCAGAGCCTCCAGAAGAAAGGAACCAATGCAGCCACCACCTCGATTTTGGACTTTGGGTTCAGAAACTGAGAGACTAAGTTTCTGTATTTTTAAGCCACTCAGTCTGTGGCTTAGCGGGAGGAGGCTCGGAAGAATTCTCACCTAGAGCCTTCCGAGGGTGCCCAGCCCTCCCAACACCTGGATTTCAGACTCCTGGCCTCCAGGATGATGAGAGAATACATTTCTGAGGTTTTAAGCCACATGGATTGTGGTGCTATGGCAGTTCCAGCAAATAAGAAGGAAGGCTGACCAGAAAATGACTGGGTAACCCCACAGGGCTCCCTAAATATCCCTGAAGGCAGAGAAGGGCTAACCCACCCCTGGCCTCCCCCACGGGGCCTAGTATAAGGTGTTACAGGATAGACACGATGCATAACTGTGCTGTTGACGAGAAGCTTCGCAAAGAGAAAATGGCGTCCACAGGGGCCATCATACCACTCCGCCCTCAGCCAGCTTGTGTCTTATCTCTCCCCACTACTACACTGTAAACGTCATGAGTGCAAGAGTCTTGCTCACAACTCTAACCCGCGGATCTAGAACGGAGAGCCTGGCCCACAGCAGGAGCTCACTAAATATTTGTGCGATGAGTAAGTCACGTCAGGTGTTTTTCGATCCTATGTTTTTCCTAGCATGTGACATATGTCCTCACGTATAAATGACAGTTGAACTGGAGAAATGACCTGGGGGTGCCTGAAGGTGGGTACGTGTAACCCCCCACAACCAGGAAAGAAGCATCTGGAAATCCTGAGTACTCAGGAGCCCCACCGGTGGGACAGCCGTTGCTGAACACAGAAGGATGTGAGTGAGAGAGGCCTGTTCTTTCTTTTCTGAACACAAACCAGGCTTCCAGCACCCCCCCTCACAATCCCCAGGACTCTTGACAAAGCCTCGTTTCCCTCTGCTCTTAGCCAGGTGCATGTCCCCGGCTGACCCCACCTCAGCCTGCCCCGTCCTCACACGAAAAGGGAAGTCAGGGCCTGGCGTGGTCAGACTAGTGAGGAGCCTCTGGGGCTGACCGGAGAGTAAGGGTGTGCAGGGAAGAGGCCCAAGGGTGGGAGAGACAGAGTGACTCTATCTGGCGTGGAAGGTCAAGACACTTGGTTCTAAGAATAGCTTTTCTTGGTGCGCAGGGAGCTCCGTCCAGCTCCCCAGGTGTCCTGGACACCATAGTCTGTGGAAGGGATTGAAGCGGGAAGAAAGGGAGAGGGAAGGGAAGTCAGTTCTTTTAGGTGCCTGGGCTCCAGAAACATACACCCCCAGGAAAACACAACCGGACCAGTAGCCAGAAAATGAAACTCTCCTGGGTTCCAGCCCCAGGTGGCAGCGAGAGGGGCAGAAACGATAATGTACTTTGTGGGGAGGCAGAAGGATGTTGGTCAAAGCCACCACTGGCTTAGGAGTCCGAGATAAGGGAAACGGCGGATGAGGGGAGCGTCTCTCAGGTGTATCACAGCCAACAAGTGAGAAAGGACAAGAGAACGAGACCGTCACCACTTCACAGCCTCTAACACAATAACAAAGCTACACATCAGACATCAATACCTACTCACATCAGACAGAGAGAGAGAGCCATGACCTGACATTATGTGCCTCCTGATGGAAGAGTAGAACACCATCTGTGAAGTAGTGTTGCTAGGAAGAATGAATGAATGAATGAATGAATGAATGAATGAATGAATGCATTTTTATGCAGAGAGAAAGACAGACTCTGAATCTGATGGACATCTCCATCCAACTGCCACCTTACAGAAACTACCAAGGAGAGAGGAACACTAACCACTCCAAAGGAATGCTATGGGCAAAATCCAGACAATGGAAAAACCTCATTCAAAGAATCCAACTTCAGATTGGCTGGAGGTAGGGGGAGGGCCAGAGATTACAAGAGACTTAAGGGCGCCTGGGTGGCTCAGTGGGTTGGGGCTCTGCCTTCAGCTCGGGTTGTGATCTCAGGGTCCTGGGATGGAGCCCCGCATCGGGCTCTTTGCTCAGCAGGGAGCCTGCTTCCCCGCCCCCCTCTGCCTGCCTCTCTGCCTACTTGTGATCTCTCTGTCAAATAAATAAATGGACTCTTTAAAAAGAAAAAGAGAGAGACTTAAAAGACATCCCAATCAATTGCAGCGTAAAGACCATGTTTACATTCTGACTCACAGAACCAGGAAAAGAAAAAAGAAGTAACATGTATGCTAATGTGAAACTGGACATTTGCACAATAAATGTGGATATATACTCACGTTATTTATTTTTTAAGTTTTTTTTTCTTTATTAAGTAAGCTCTACGCCCACTGTGGGACTTGAACTCGCAACCCTAAGATCAAGAGTTCCATGATCTACCAACCGAGCCAGCCAGGCGCCCTGATACTCATTTTAAGGAATTACTCAATTTAAGGAATTACTGGTTTTAAAAGATTAGGTGTGATAACACTATTGTTACTATGGTTTTAAAAACCCCTTTTCGTTTAGAACTATATACTGAGCCACTGGGTGGCTCAGTGGTTTAAGCCTCTGCCTTCGGCTGGGATCATGATCCCAGCGTCCTGGGATCGAGCCCCACATCAGGCTCTCTGCTCAGCAGGGAGCCTGTTTCCCCTCTCTCTCTGTCTGCTGCTCCGCTTACTTGTGATCTCTCTGTCAAATAAATAAATAAATAAAATCTTTAAAAAAAGAACTATATACTGAAAACTTTACGGGTGAAATGGTATGATGCCTAGATATACCGGAAACATCACAGGAGGATAGGAAGTAAACGGACGTATGGAAGGGGCAGGTGTGGGGGCTGGGTGTTGGGTCCACGGGAATGCATTATTACTTTCTGTCTACTCATTCCTTTTTAAAATTCTCTCCAGCAAAAAGGATTTTTATAAATCCCAGCTCTGTTACTTGCTCCGTGGCTTCAGGGCCTCAAATACACTTGGAGGGTGTTTATTTGCAAAAGGGGCCCGTTGATGCAAGGCAGCCCAGCAGTTTCTGGCATATGGTAAGGTCTGCAACACGCTTCACCACCCGCCACACGCTTCACCACCCACCACTGAGCTGGTCTGGGAAATGCGGTGTCCAGACCAGAAAGACAGGGAAAGGGAGCTCTTTCCCCTGCCCCAGAGATGGACTTCTCAGGCACTTTGAGTTTAACCCCGAAGACACAGCCCCATAATAGGGGTCTTTCATTCTCTCTGGAAGAACCACACCATAGGCACCGGTGCCTGGCTTGTTTGTTGCTCGGTCAGCGACGGTCCACGGGAGGCCACGCAATGAGCAGTGGATGCCTCCGGGGCACCCGAGACAGTGCCAGGAGCCCTGGCCTGAGTTCCAGTCCCAGCAACCCTCACTGACCCTGTTCAGGGCCTCAGTTGCTCCGTGTGCAAAAGCCAGGAAGAACTGACCTTTATACTTCTGTTTTCACCACCATACAACTCTTTCTTCAAACAGAAGCTTCGACAAGAGCCAAAGGCTCTTAAATAAAAACAGGCAGCTCAGGTTGGAGGAGGAGGCAGGGAGGGGAGATGGCACTCAGAACCCAGATTCGGATTCCAGGGATTTCCTTTTGAAAACCACTGGGTTAGGTCTTTTTTAGGTCCTCTTCCAGGACCGACACATTGATGTTTAGCCTAGTTCTCAAATACTCAGATCCAATCCCTTAAACATGAACTGGGAAGAAGTCGGAGGGGGACGAGACCCCGAAGCTTGCCTCAGGGGTCACTGGGGACACTGGGGCCTGCCAGTCCTTTTCAGTCTGAGCTGGGAGATTAAGAATTAGCCCTCCATCTTCTCAGGTTCCCAGTCCAGTCTGCCACTGATGGCAAAGGAAAGCTGGGCATAAGTGCCAGGTATCTGAGCAGGAAGCTCAGGAAGGAGGCACGTGCCCCCAAGGGACAGAAGGGACAGATGAGCGCTAAGAAAGGAATGTGGCCCTCCACACTCTGGGGAGCAGCCATCCCTGGACCAGGTGACAGGGACAAGCTGCCCTTTGGATCCTGCAAGGGACCCAGAGCCCTGGAACTCTCAGGCTCCTGAAGTCAATGGGTTACAGGAGAAATTTTCCACATTGAGCAGTGCCTGGCATTCCTAAGTAGGCCAGCAGCTCAACCCCCCTCCCTTCCTTTCTCCTCCCCCCATCTCATTGGTGCTCTGGGCTCATGGGCTACACACGCATCCAACAAATTCCAGCTGCAGAAATTAATCCGTGGCCCCATGGCCCTTGCTTTGAAGGCCCCATCTGTCAGCTCCAAGAACCGTGGGCTCAGAGCCGGGAAGAGGCTGCTGAAAGTCACCTTGAACGCTGATATGAGGCACACACGGGCAATGACCCCAAACTGCTGCTGAGCCTGCTCTTTGGAGAGTGTCCCCCACCGTCCCTCTCCGTCTTCCTCCAGTTTCTGGATTGGTTTTTTATTCTGCTCCTTCCTTTTTATTCTGCTACCCACTTCACAGAGGTAGTGTGAACTCACAAAAGCACTGGCCACAGTTCAAAGCTCACTCCACTCTCTCCTAGCAGGGAGGCCTTGGGGATGTACAGCCCCAAAGTTCCCTGGGTCTCCGTTTCCTCATCTCTAAGGTGGAGACAAACCTTATCCCAGGTCTAGGCCTCAGTTTCCTCACTGTGCAACAAGATGCTTGCAGAGGTCGCTGGGTTCTCCCTAGGCACTGATATCTTCTGGCTCCGCACCTTTAAACCTTTAGAAATGGTCCCCAGGACATATCCGGTGCCAGGATGTCCTCTGTGCCCTGGGTTCAAGACCCTGCCTGACGCTCACAGACAGATGAGCAGAAGACACAAACCCAGACTAACAAAGCGGGGTTAAAGCCAGTCAGCCAAGAAAACCCAAAAGACATCCGGGCCAAAACCAAGAAAGAGCTCTAGATTATAGGACGCTGGGAGCCAGCCACAGTTCTGTGCAGAAGTTAAGAGAACAGCTCTGGGTCCAAACAGATATGGGCATAAATCTCAGCGATCCCACACACTAGCTCTCTGATTGTGGACAAGTCACTCTGAGCCTCAATTTGACATCGATGGAATGGGGACAACGAAAAACCCAGTTTTATATGGATCAGACAAAATAATATGGGAAGGGTCCCCGGCTTATAATAAGATCTCAGGAAGCAGCAGCTAATGTTGGTGACTCCAGTCTAAGGACTTACCCCACAGGGGAGTGATTCCTATTACGTAAACAGGGGAGCAGACGCAAGTTTAGTTTCTCAAGGCCCAAACACAGCCAAGATTTTGATTTCAGAACACTGGCTTTGCAGGAAAAGGGAAATAGGACCAAAAAACCAGTGAGCTGGGTGTTCATCTTAAAGAGAAAAAAAAAAAAGGAAACACAACTGAACCCCTCTGAAACCCTCCTTCCTTCGGGCTCAGGAGCCGGAGCTCTCCTGACCTCCTGCACCACCAGCCCCGCTTGCCTCTGTCCTGCGAGGTGGATGCCTCCTATCCTGTCCATCCAGCCTGGATTTCTCTCCCGAGCTCCATTCAGCATGGCCAGAAAGGAGCCCATCCACACCACCCCCCACGCAAGTCTACTCTTCCTCTGGGTTTGCGTTACAAGCATCACTTTCTCCCAACCTCTGAAATTCAAACCCGCATTTGAATCTGAGATGCCATCTGCTGTCTGGGCAACTCGAAAGTCCCTTCTCTCCAGGCCTCATTTTTTCCCACCTGTGAAAGGGGAAAGCAAGACTAGAGGAAGTCGGGGTGCCTGGGTGGCTCAGTGGGTTAAGCCTCTGCCTTCGGCTCAGGTCATGATCTCAGGGTCCTGGGATCGAGCCCCGCATCAGGCTCTCTGCTCAGCGGGGAGCCTGCTTCCCTCTCCCTCTTCCTGCCTTTCTGCCTACTTGTGATCTCTGTCAAATAAATAAATAAAATCTTAAAAAAAAAAAACCAAAACACTAGAGGAGGTCTAAGAACTTCTCTGGGGTTTACAATGTAAAATGTCTATGATTTTAAACCAATTTTTAGAAAAGGTCTGGAGGCGAGTCAGCTATGGTGGATTTGTAAGCAGTGAGAATTTACCAAGCACCACAGGTCAAGGGCACCCGCATGTCTGGTGAGTCTCCCTCACCAGACACAACACAGACACGGAGGAGGAGAAAGTCAAGGAGCAGAAGCATGAGGAAACGCCCAGAGCTGGGTTCAGATCTGAACTCGACCACCTGTCCTGTGGGTTGTCCTGTCTGAGCCTCAGATCCCCCACTGGGATAGTGAACAGTCACACTTAATTTATATGATTATTGGTGAGGAAAAAATGAGGTCATATGGTAAACATACAGTAAGATAGGTGATGATTACTATAATTGATGAATAAATGAATAGTGAATGAGGCGATTTGTTGTGAAGATTCTTCAAGATAAGAGGCCAAAGAAAACATCAGTTCACTTGGGTATCCTTGTTAGAGAGAAATACAATAAAGAGGGGATGCCTGGATGGCTCAGTCCGTGAAGCATCTGCCTTCAACTCAGGTCATGATCTCGGCGTCCTGGGATCGAGCCCCGCATAGGACTCCCTGCTCAACAGCCCTGCTCAACGGGAATTCTCCTTCTCCCTCTCCCTCTCCCCACAGCTCATGCGCTCTGTCTCACTCGCTCTCAAATAAATACGTAAAATCTTTAAAAAAAGAAATACGATAAAAAGAGAATATACAGGACACCACGACTGTGAGCCACCCCTCAGTGACATGATGGTGGAGAGGGACTAGGGACCCAGCACTTTACGGATATGTCCTCTTGGAAGGTTTAAAGCATCTTCAGAGGCAACTAGAGTTCTTTCCCAGTCTCCTCATCGCCCCAGCTCCCAGCCCACAAACGTGAAAACATCCCAGGCTTCCTAAATGAATTATCTGGGATTGAGAGTATTGGTTGTGGGATGGGGGGAGCTTCTCAGGGGACATTCACATTAGAGCCCCCGGAAACAGACCCACACAAACACAGTCACTGACTTAAGCCAAAGACAATATTTTGGTGTCATGAGGAGAGGGTGGGTTTTTTTCTTCTTTTTTAAAAAGATTTGATTTATTTCACAGAGAGAGAGAGACAGCTAGAGAGGGTACACAAGCAGGGGCAGAGGGAGAGACAGGCTTCCCGCCGAGCAGGGAGCCTGATGTGGGGCTCGATCCCAGGACTCTGGGATCATGACCTGATCCCAAGGCAGAGGCTTAACAACTGAGCCACCCTGGGGCCCCAGTGGGTCTTTTCTCAATAACGGTACTGGGATCAACTGGATTCTCAACCCCCATCTCGTACCAAACACAAAAACCAATTCCAGATAAACTATAAATCTCAATGTGGACGTTCAAACAAGAAAGCTTTTTTGAGAAACATCTTCTAACCCTGAAGTGTCCAAACGTTTCTTAAGATACAAAACAAGCACCAAAAAAAGACCCAAATGGCCTATGTTAGAATAAAGAACATCTGTTCATTCAAAGACACCTTTGGGGGACGCCTGGGTGGCTCAGTTGGTTAAGCGGCTGCCTTTGGCTCAGGTCGTGATCCCAGCATCCTGGGATCGAGTCCCACATCAGGCTCCTTGCTCGGCAGGGAGCCTGCTTCTCCCTCTGCCTCTGCCTGCCGCTCTGTCTGCCTGTGCTCTCTCTCTCTCTTTGACAAATAGATAAATAAAATCTTAAAAAAACAACAACAACAACAACAAAGACACCTTTGGGAGTGTGATAAGGCAAGGAACCCACAGAGTAAGAGGTGATTTTGGAATGCACTATCATAACCAGAACACATCAAGAAACTTTATGTTATGGGCTGACTTGTGTCCCCTAAAATTTCTATGCTGAGGTCCTAACCCCCAGGACCTCCAAATGTAATTATATTTGAGAACAGTCTTTAAGGAGGTAATTAAGTTAAAATAAGGTCTTTTGGGGTAGGCCCTAATCCAACAAGACTGATGTTTTTATAAGAAGAGATTAGAGGGAAGTGAGAGGGAAGATGATGGTGGAGACATAGGGCGAAGACAGCCATCTAGAAGCCAAGGAGAGAGGCCTTTGGAGAAAGCAACCCTACAAGACCTCCATCTTGGACTTCCAGCTCCAGAATTGTGAGCAAATAAACCTCCATTTTTTAAATCATCCAGTCTGTGGTACTTTGTTGCAGCAGCCCTAGCCAATACTTCATCTTACACGCAACAGAAGACAACCCCCCATCAAAATAATGGAGAAAAGACTCGATCAGAGAGTTCACAAGAGTATATCCAACTAGCAAGCAAACATATGAATGGAGCTCAATTTCATGAGGGAAGAAAGGCAAACTAAAACCACCATGTGATACACCAACACAGCAATGGGACTAAAATGAACAGGATGGAAACACGAACTCTCGGAGAGAATGTGGCTCAATCAGAACCAGACCCACGCCTGTGGGAAATAACTTGACAGTGTCCACTAAAACTGAACATATGCGCTCCCCTGTGACCCAAGCAATTCCACACTCAGGCATATGCCCCACAGAAATGCATCCCTGTGTTCCCCAAAAGTCACATTCTAGACTGTTCATAGCAGCACGAGACATAGAAAACTGGCAGCTACCCATGAGCCCATTAATAGCAGTGAATAAACACATTGTGAAATGGTCACATAACAGAAAACCACAGCAATGAAAATAAACCATCTACAACTACACACAACAATCTGGATGTCTCGTAAACACCAAGGTGAGCAAAAGAAGCAGAAACAACAAGAGGTCACCTGCCAGATTCTGCTGTCATAACGCAGGAAAAGGCAAAAGTCATCCACGCTGGTAGCAATCAGGGCGACAGCAGAGGGCATGGACGGCATGGCAACACGGGGGTAGATTCTGGGGCGCCGGGTACCGTAATATGTTCAGTTTGTTAAAATTAATCGAGCTGTATCATTACCATATGTGCACTATTCTATATGTAAATTATACTTCAATAAAAAGCTTTTATTTTAAGTGTACAGTGTCCTAAAAGTGGAAAGTGCCTTTTTTTTTTTAAAGGCGAGGAGCTGAGAATGGAGACCAGGTGCCTGAATTCCCAGGAGGCATATAAATAGTGCTGATAGAGAAAAGCCCGATGTTAGGGCATCAGAGGAGAATCTGGAGCCCCAGCCTCCATAGCTGGCCCCTTCTCGAACAGCTGCCTCCCAAGATTCGAGGCCTGGGGAGGGAGGCCTGACAGAGGCTGAGATCATACACTGACCGCCCCATATGCTGTCCTCCAAGGCAGAACCCCCATTTCCATTTCCATAAGCGGCACGTTTATGCCATCCAGCAACCCTGCAGCGTCACCCCTTCCCCATTCCCAGATCACTTGCTTGTGTTGCAGCAGACCCAGGTTGTACTAAACCTGCCAGAGCCAATCCAGAGACCCTTGATAGAATCACTGGTAGATGTGGCGAGAGAAGCCCTGAGCTGGCAGGAAAGAAGTGGAGAGCTACTGGCTCCCCATCTTTGCCAGCCCATGGGGAGAAGCTAGCCCAAGAATGAAGCAGAAAGTGGAAGCAAAACAGAAAAATGAGAGTCAACCTCTCGAGATCTTGGAACACCTAGATCAAGAGGTTCCTGAAGGTCACACCCTAAATTTATTATGTAAGCCAATGAATTCTGTTTTGCTTAAGCCAGCTAAAGTTACATCTGCCATTTATGTCACTATGAAGTATGTGTCCTTTCACTGCTCCCCAGAAGCCCGTGTGCACTCTCATAGACTAAAATGGGCATAATAGGAGCACCTGGATGGCTCAGTCAGTGAAGCATCTGCCTTCAGCTCAGGTCACGATCCCAGGGTCCTGGGGTCGATCGAGCCCCGCATTGGCAGCAGGGAGTCTGCTTCCTCTCTGTCTCCCTCTGCCCCTGCCCCCTGCTCATGCTTGCTTACTCTCTCTCTATCTCAAATAAATAAATAAATAAATAATCTTTTAAAAATGAAATAAATAAAATAAAATGGGCCTAATAACTCTCCATGTTAACTGCACCCCTCCTGACGTCGGAACACAGCACACCTTCGCAAACCACTTCAATACCCATCGATCCATTCTAACGTCACAGAAATGCCAAGCGAGATAGGGCGCAGGTATCACTACCCCATTTTCCTTGCCATCCCAGACTTTTCGAGAACTGGCAAGGATGTCTGGACCATCTAATTGCGTCCTCTTGCTTCAACAACCAGAATAATGAGGCACAAAGAAAGTAGCAGCAGCCAGCATATGACTAGAGTATAACAAAACTTCGCAGAGCTTTTAAGTTCCTCAAAAGGGCCAAGAGCATCATTATGAAGACTCTGATATTGCCCGAACCTTAGACTTGAGAATCTGGCTTTCATCCTTACTTGTGAAGAGAATCCTATCAGATCTGCGTCCTGCCATTATAACAAATAACCATCGGGGACCATTCACCAAGTACCCATCAGCCAATGTAATGCTAAGCCTTCATTCATTCTCTTACGGGATCCTCTTTTGAGGCAGATTCTGCTACTAGCTCCATTTTGCAAGTGTGAAAACTGAGGCTTGGAGTAAATGGCTTGCCCCAAATCGGTCAGCTGGCAGAGCTAGGCCTCAGACTGAGCTTGTCCAACAGCAAACGCCCTGGATAGGGCTGAGGCACCGAAATGAGTTGTCAGTGCCAAGACTTAATTTTGGGGGTCCATCGTCCCATCTTCCGCACAGTGTTGGAAAGTCTGCCCCTTCTGCTCTGATGTTCACCTCCTTCAGCTTTCTAGAATCCAGCTTTACCTAAGATTCCTCGACCCACCATCACCAGCATCTCCTTCTAGCCCATGGGTCCTCCCTTCCGAGTACTTGGGGTCAATTATTCCAACTGGATTATCTGACGCAACCCCTGGCCAGCCAGCTGTCTTCACCCACACGGCCACCCGAGTCGGCTTTTATGAAACTTAAATCGTATCACACCACTTCATCCCCACTAGGACGGCGATCCTCAAAAAGACAGGCAATAACGAGCTTTGGCGAGGATGTGGAGAAACCGGAGCCCTCGTACGTTGCTAATGGGAATACAAAATGGCCAGCTGCTTTGAAAAAGTCTGGCAGTTCCTCAGGTTAAATATAGTTACCATATGACCCACTTACCCGGGTATGGACCCAAGAGAAAGGAAAAGGTATGTCCGCACAAAAACTCGTACACAAGTGCTCACAGCAGCATTACTCCATCACACAAGAGATGGAAACAACCAAAATGTCCATCACCTGGCGATGGATAAATAAGATGGGTCCAGTGGAATCTTGTTCATCCATAAAAGAGAACGAAGCCTGGGCCCTGGTTGTAACATAGATGAACCTCAAAACCGGGAGGCTGAGGGAAAGAGGCCAGTCACAAAAGCCACACAGTGTGTGATTCCACTTACACGAGCCGTCCAGAATAGACAAACCCACAGAGGCAAAAAGCACACCCCTGGTTGTCGGGGGGTTGACTGCGTAGGTGACCCACGTTCTGAAATCCCATCGTGGTGACGGCCGCATGACACCGTAAATGCACTCAGGGCGCTGAGCTGCACACTCTAGAGTGGTTAAAGACTAAGTTTCCTGCTGTATGAATTTTATGTCAATTTAAAAAATAATTTTTTTATCCTCTTCCAAAGAAAATGATTGGATAGCTTAGTGACTCCCGTTGCCCTCCTTTAAAACTCCCCATTGGCTTCCCATCACACCAGGCATCCACCCCAAATTTCCTGCCAGGGCCTCTAAGGCCCCACATGGCCCCAGCCCTGTGACCTCCCCCCTCTCCTTCTACTTTCCCCCTTACTCCTACTCTCCCCCTACCTCCTGGCCTTCGCCCTGGCCTGTCCTTCAATCTGGCACGTTCTTTCCCACAGCTGGCTTCTCCTCAGTCAAGGCTCTGTCCAAATGTATAAACACACACACACACACACACACACACACGGCCCTCCCTGACCATCTCATCTAAAATACAGCTCCCAGGGGGTCCTGGGTTCCTCAGTTGGTATCCTATTAAGCATCGGATCGGCTTCTGATGTTGGCTCAGGTCATGATCTCAGGGTAATGAGACAGAGCCCCGAGCAGGGCTCTGCACTGGGCGTGGAGTCTGCTTAAGATTCTCTCTCTCGGGGGGCGCCTGGGTGGCTCAGTGGGTTAAAGCCTCTGCCTTCGGCTCAGGTCATGATCCCAGGGTCCTGGGATCGAGCCCCGCATCGGGCTCTCTGCTCAGCGGGGAGCCTGCTTTCCCCCCTCCCCCCACCTCTCTGCCTACCTGTCTGCTTACTTGTGATCTCTCTCTCTCTCAAATAAATAAAATCTTAAAAAAATATATATATATTTTTTCTCTCTCTCTCGGGGGCCTGGGTGGCTCAGTGGGTTAGGCCGCTGCCTTCAGCTCAGGTCATGATCTCAGGGTCCTGGGATCGAGTCCCGCGTCGGGCTCTCTGCTCAGCGGGGAGCCTGCTTCCCTCTCTCTCTCTGCCTGTCTCTCTGCCTCTTTGTGATCTCTCTCTCTGTCAAATAAATAAAGAAACTTTAAAAAAAAAACAAAAAAAGATTCTCTCTCCCTCTCCTTCTGCCCCTCCCCCACCCACAGGTACACATGTGCGCTCACGCTCTCTCTAAAAACACAAATAAATAAAAATTTTAAAATAAAATAAATACAGCTCCCATCACGCTCCATCCCAATATCCTGCTTTATCTCTTCATAGGCCTAATGACCTTCCAAAAAGATACAGACTTTTAAAAACTGTTTACTTCTCTGTTGCCTTGTCACTCCAAGCAAGAGAGGGATCTGGTCTGTCACGCCCACAGCTCTGAACTTGCCTGCCATGAAGGAGCTAATTGAGAAACACTTCTGGAAAGAATGGGTTTATCCAAGGACTTCTGTAACACCTGAAATGCCACCTGCTACCTGGTCAGGTGTCTGGACCCCTAAGGGATCAGCCACACTCTGCAGGTGCTCAGGGAGCTAATGAGCATTTTCTGGTTAGAGCGGCAAACCCCACCCTAGACTTGTCTAGAACCCCGAAGAAGCAGGAAGAATGATCCCGCCCCTGGAAGTCTGAAAGTCTTTCAGGGGTCACAAAGCACCCAGTGTTTACCCAGCAACCCACAAACAAATGCAAAGGAGAGATCTAAGATTGTGTTGCTGATGGAGGCTAGGATCCAAACTGGCCTCATAAAACCGCGCACTGGTAAACACCCTTCCACACGGTTTCCCACGACTGTGCAATCTGACCTGTTCTCCAGAACGAGACGGTTGCAGCTCACACCTGCTCCTGCCTCTTCCCACGGGGACTTTCTTCTCAGGGGCAGTTAAAAATCTAAACAGGCGGGTGGTGGAGACCTCCTGCCCCTTGTCCTCCCTACTTTTGGCATTTCTGAGCTGCTCACACAGCAAGCAACTTACCCACTAGGAGTTTGACATCTCGGACTGTGAAATCGGGGTCAGGCATCCTGGAAAAAGAGGAGGACAGGCGTTTGCTGAGAGGCCAGAGACCATAGAGTTCGACCCAACTCCGGGGGCCGGGGAAGGCCATTTTCCAAGAGGGTTTTCGCTCTTCCTTGCTCTCAGTTTAGGAACCCAAAATGAGATCATCCAGAGGGAGAGTGATAGACCAGTCAATGTCCCAAGGGAGGGTCAGTCTCCAACCCCTGAGCCCTTTCCTCATCCCGGTAGGCAAGCCAACCCCCTCACTCTCCCCAATATGAACTCAGCACTGCTGCAGAAAAGATGCGACACCCACCGTCCACCCCACTCTTCAGGGGAAGACTGAATTGTGGTGTCAAGGGTAAGTCCCAGAGCTGGGCATTCAAACACCTGTATTCTTTTAGGGTGGGCAGCTCTCTCTGTGTCTCTTCTTCTAGCAAACACTCGCCATAAAAGGAATTGTATGGAGGGCTGCAGAGATCCCTTTAAGCTCAAAGGGAAAAAAAAAAGACACACATCATTCCAATTCCAAGGATCTGGTAACACCGGCTATAATGATGGTGATGACCTTCACTATTAATTAACAGTGATGTCAAAGGTTTGATTTCTACCCGAGAAACTGAGCAAGCCTGGCAGGAGAGGCTGGAGAGGAGGCAAGCTGGGATGATACCAGCAGGCTCTTCTCCACCCCTGCCCAAGGGGCGGAAACCTGTTCTTCCAGCCTTCCTCCCGGATCTCTCCCCCATTCCACCTGGAGCTCTGGCAGATCTCTAAGAGAATGTAAACCAAACAAGACACAGTGGGGGAGGCAGGTGCTGGGGCAGGCAGAGAAACAGAAGACTTGGAGCCCAGCATCCTAGGAACAGGCCCTCCGCAGAAAAGAACCAATTTCCCACACAATGGGAGTCTGAGTAGAAAAACATGTCTCTAGGTGTCCTGCCACTGGGCTTAGTGACTGGCCAATCCCTTCACAGCTCAGGTCCTGCCTCAGTTTCCTAACTTGGGAGGGGGACACAATTCTCCTTAGGAACCCACTGCACGTAACTGGGGTGGGTCAGGGAAAAAAGTCAACACTGTTTAAGTACCCTCTGTCCTCTCTGCCCAAATTCTCTGAAAAAGACCAATCTTTGGAGAGTTTTTCCCCCTTGTCAGGCCTTGAACAAAGAGATACTCTCCCCATACAATGAAGAAAGATCCTTCTCTATGACAAAAGGTGGGGAGAAGGGGAGAAGAAATCTACCAGGGAGAGAGACATGGGAAGATGCAATTCGTTTCGCCAACTTACTTAATCCCCAGTCCATCCTTTTCTCGAAATATCAGGGGAACCCTGAGAGCTTCTCTCTGCACGTATTCATAGTTGAAATCTGTTTGGATATTGGAATTAAAACAGCTTGGTTAAGTCAGGAAGGAGCAGATGAACCACAAACGATCGGTCGGAGGAAAGAACATGGGTCATACGGTTTTGTCAGGCTCCCTCGCTAGGGCAAGAGATCCCCGTCCGATGACAAGGAAACGGAGCAGGCCCAGCCCATGCCAACTATCAGCTCCTCTGCCTACTCAGTCATTCCCCACATGCCCCACGGGTCAGAACTTGTCAATGAACAGCCCAAGGCCAGGGAGGCTGGGGAGGGAGACTCATGAAAGAGCCCAGCACAGAAAAGGCCCCAGCCATCGCTGAGAAAGAGGGACGGAGAAATGCACCCCAAGCTGAGCTCAGAAAGTAAAGGCAGTGCAAAATTGAAGAATGCCACCTGGGAGGATCTGAAGCCCCAGAGAGGGGGCTGGGAAGAGGGTTCTCATTGTAGCTGAGCATTGGGGAAGATCTTATTGTAATATCCTGCATAGTGAAGGGGAGGGGGGGGAAGCTGGTTTCCCTGGAAACTGTGTATTTGGTGCCAAAATAACTAGAGAACTGGGCACAGCTTTGTTGTCTTAATAGTGTAATTCTGCTCCAGCTACTGCCATCCTTGTCTCCACCGGGGAACAGGCCCGGACGCTCCCCCCAGGTGAAGACAGTGTGAAGGGGGGCACAGTGAGGCCCAAAGCCAATTCACAAGGTAGTGCTCCATCTCGGGCTTGTCTAGCATAGACCCCCAAATCCCTTATCGAAAGCCCTGAAGAGTGAAGGAGGCCTTCCTTTCGATGTTCCTCGAGTTCCAAAACCAGGGGATCTGACCCAACCTTACCCCAAAATATGGAATGGAGGGAGGATGAGATAAACCATCACATCCCCAAATCCTCAGGTGAACCAAAGCAATCCACATGGCCACAAGCCCTCCCTGGCCAGTCGGAGGAGAGATAGGAGAGACCACAGGCCACGGGAGCCCCTGCCCCAGGGAAACGGTTCACCAGGGCAGCTCAGTGGGGGAGGAGGCCAAGGCAACTCTACTCAGAGCAGAGGAAGAGAACAAAACCAGAGCTGGGGAAAGCCCTGACCTTAGCAGCTCAGATCCCCAGGGGCTCACAGTGAATGGGGATTCCTAAGGATTTAAAGGCAGAGAAGTTTAAGAAGCTTCTATTTTGAATCCAGGCTAAGGGCTCCTTCTGTTTCTGGCTCCTCCCTCGAAGTTTTGGGGCCAGATCGGAATTAACTACCAAATCACTAGGGCCCTCTCCTTTGAAAAGAGCCTGGACAGAAGATTTAAAGGCTCTCCCTAGCTGGAAGCCACCCCCCACACACCCACACCCATATCCAAAGCCCGCCCCCCCACCCCCACTCTCCTCAGCTTCAACTTCCTCAAATGAGCTTGAGAAAACACTCAGATCTTGGGCTGAGAATTCCTCACCAATGACTAGGAAGAGTTTGCATGTTATTTTCTCATAGAATCCACCAAACTCAATAAAATGGGAAGGAAGCCAAAGGAATGAAAACCCCATTTGCGCTAAGGAAATTTAAATGCAGTTGGGACTAGCCCCCCCAGGCTGTCTGCCTCAAGGTGTAATGCTCTTCAGACCAGGCAGGCTGGAAGAAATGTCTTCTTCCCGCCCCCCCCCCCAAGGACTACCCCCTACCACTGAAGCCCTGCACCCCAGGAAGCAGTAGGCACAAAAGAGAACTTCAAAAATGCAAAGCCAGGACTATCTCTTCTGGGGGCTAATCTACAGCCCCAGGCACTCAACCAGAACCTGGAGGGGAAGGCACTGTCCCTGTTGTCAGCTCACTGAGGGATGGAAGGTTTTTCAAGGGGCACAGGGGAGTCAACAAAATGAAAACAGTGTATTATAAAGGAAACCTAAATATCTAAGAGGGAAAAACAAAAACAAAAAAACCAACTTAGAAACCCCAGAGAGCCCAGGGAAATACCTAGGTAGGCAGGGGCATCTCCAAAACCCCAACCCCACAGGCAGAACCACAGGTCACATGGGGCCTCTGGAGGCCTCAGACCAAGTCAGAGCATCACCCCAACATTGGCAGGGGGACACCACCAGACACCCTCCTAATACTAGGGTCAGGGAGAAACTCAGGTCCTTAAGGTCTCAGGCTGGGATGGGACCCCAAGACCTCAGAAGTTTCCCCAACTTCTCTAAACTGGCAAGGCCTATAAGGGATAGAGCTCTCAAGGTCTCAGACTGAGAAGAGACTTTGTTCCCCAGAGGGGTACCCCTATTTTCACTTCAAACCACAGGGGTCAGGGATCTCAGCCCAAAGCCTGAGGGAGTAAAACTCTTCTTATCCCCAGTCCCTACTTCAAACTGTCAAGGCTGGAGGGTCAGAGGTCTCAGGCATAAGTGAGGGCACCAGCCAAAAGCTCTGAAACTCATCCAGTCCCTGCTCAAATCTGGCAGAGACCAGAAGGTTACAGGGTTCCGCAGCCCCCAGGGGCTGAGGAGGTATCATTCAGGGACCCCAGCATCCCCAGCATCAGCTCCTAACTGGCAGGGCCTGCGATGGGACCCGACTCGGGAGGCTTCAGGCCTAGGGGGGTCCTCATCCCAAAGCCCCAGGGGCACCTGAGCCCCTCTCCCAGTCAGGCAGCCCCACCTCATTCAGCACAAGGAGCCGGGCTGGCTGCGGGAGGGGTAGAATGCGGCGCACCCGCCCTCCCTCCGTCCACCCGTCAGTCCCCAGGTCCCTCCGACCGCTGGTCCCCTGGCTCTGCCCACCCTGCGGCCGACTGTGGGCGCGGACCGGGTCTAGGCCCACGCCCGGCCCCGGTTCTCGCCTGCCCTCCTCCCTCGCCACCCCACCCCACCCCCCCAGTGCTCGGCCTCGTTTCGTCACCGGATCCCCTGGAATGGGGGACGCGGGCGCGAAATACGAACCCAGCCACCGGCAGCTCCCTCCCCACGTGCGCTCGGCCCGCGGCGCGGAGGGCGACCCGAGGAGGGGGCGCCTCACCTTTGCCCTCCATGGCGTGCACGAAGTCCCCCTGGTACAGCTGACTGCGCAGCTTCTCCTCCAGGCTGAAGCCGCGGACGCTGACGATCTCCTCCACGTCCGACAAGTCCTCGTTCTCGTCGTATCTCTGGCGGTCAATCGGACGCTGCGGGGACCCAAACCAGAGAGCCCGAGGCATTACTGGGGGAACTGGGGGTCGCCTCTTACCCTAGGCCCAGCTCAAGCAGGTGCAGGAGTTGGGCGCCCCCCCCCCCGCACCCCATCACTGCGACCCGAGCAACTTTGCGCCAATGCCAAAGATGCTGAAAATCAGGATAACGAGAGAGGTCCGCACCCCCGGGGTCCGGCCGTGCCCTACGCAGGATACTCCCCTCCTGCATCTTTGGAGGCCATGGAAAGGACATCTGGGGGGCTCTCCCTGGCCCCCCCACCCCCGATAGGTGTTGAGTTTTGCCCACTCGGCCGAGAGCCTGGTTATGTAACCCGCGAAGGGGGCTCCGCGCACGGGCTGGCGGGGCATTTGTAGGCCCCGGGAGGAGCCGCCGCAGAGCCCTGCTCGGCGCTAACAGTAGCCCCGGCGGCCGCCGCGGCAGAGCCGGGAAGCCGGAACCGGGGGCCGGCGGCATTTCTAAGACTGGAGCCGCCCCCGAGCTACTCGGGAAGCTGGAAAGCTGAAATGGAAGGGCTGAGACCCCAGCCGCCCCCGCCGCCCGCCCGCCAATGCTAGAAGAAGAGGTGGAGGGGGAGGTCGGGGCTTGGGAGGGGGAGAGGCAGACGGCCCGCCACAAAGCTCCCATCGGAGACCCCAAAACGCACCAGCAGCTGCCTCATCTCCCCACAAGCGCGCGCGCACACTCACTTCCTAAGGAGACTCCCCCACCACTCCCCGCATCCCCTGCCTCCTCCCTCAACCGCCCAGCGCCGGGCCCTGCAGCCCCCCAGATTCCGGGCGAACCCCGAGCCCGCTCAACCTCTCTCCACGCCTTTCCCCGCTACCACCTCCCCACTCAAGTGTCTGAGACTCTGAGCCTCACAAGGGACTGGAGGAGTAAGCTGCTTGCTTCCTTTTGCATGCAATTTATTATATTTTTTCCGGTCCTCTTGCAAAATACAGAAAAGGAAAGAAAAGGCAGCAAGAAACAACAACAACCAAAAAAAAAAAAAAAGATCTATCATTACCAGATACAGATTTGGAAAAAAAAAAAAAAAAAGCTACACACCAATCTTCTTCCAGAGTCTTTCTCTGCCTCCATTTTTTTAGGAGAGTTCACCAATTAATTGTCAACACTCCTGCCCCCTGCATTTTGGCGGAGGGGGGAAGGAGGGAAGACCAAAGAAAACAAACCAAAAAATAAATAAATAAAGCAAGCCACAGCCGAGATCTACAAAGTTTTGCACCAACACTTAAGCAGATCCGTTTGCAAAGTCCTAGGAAACCATTTTCAGCAGTTGTGGGGGGGGAGGCGTCGACGTCATAATCCCCGGAACGTAAACATTGTTGCCGATCGCGCTCTAAGCCCGCGGCCGGGCTAGTGGAGGGGGCACTCGGCCCGGGATAGGGGGGGCGGGGGCGGCTGCCCGAGGAGGTGTGGGGCGGGGAGGGCGCCCGGGAGGTACCGGGCGCCGTTAGCGCCCTGGCATCGCTGTTTTGTTGTTGGGTCACGAGTGCGCCTTGCACGCAGGCGCCGCCGCCGCCCGGGAGTTGTGTGCAGAGCTGACTTTTGGAGGGCTGAGTTGCAGGCGGCGGGCGCATCCCGGAGATGGCGGGGCAGGGAGGGAGGGAAGGAGGAGGGGGTGGGGAGGGAGGTGCAGATTTGCACGGCTGGCCTCAGCGGGAGGCGCGGAAATGCAAGCCGAGCTTGCTGGCTAGAAAGCCCCCGAGGGCTGGCACCCCCAAAAACGACCCCCCACCTCAATCCCTGCCCCCATTGCCCACGGTCCCCACGGGCCACCCCTCTTCCTCTTCCTTCATCCACCCCACCCCTTTACCTACGTGGCTGACCCAAATTCAAAGCGCTTTGTATATGTAATTGTTTGTTTTTCTGCTGCATGTCGTGTTTTTTGGGGGGGGCGATCCTCTCCAGACCCCCATATGAGGACCTGCCATATGGAGGAGGCATCTGGGGGCTCAGGAAGAATTTAGCGCAGCTCCATACCTGTACGGACTGCATAACTTTTAAACTCCCGGACTCTATGGACCCACACAAACGCAGGTACAGGAAATACATCCAGACCAGAGCCTTTTCAGACCCGAGCTGACCGGAAGACGTTGCCTTTCATTCATTCATCCTCCCCGCGTCTGTGGAGTCTTTCACTAGGCGACAAGCCCTGGAACAGAAGTTGGACAGTTTTTAAAGGTCCCTGCGCTCGCCAAGAGAAGGAAATAGATGCTCAGGAGTGAAACACCGATAGAATCCGATCTGGCGCCTCCTAACGCAGCTGGCAAGCAGGCGAAGGGTAAGCCCTTATTGGCCGTTTATAGGAGAAAAGTCGGTGGAATGGTGCAAGGCGCTCTGGGGTGGGGCGCCGGGACCTTTGGGTGCCCCTTGATGAGTTCTTAGGAATTCTTGGCAGAGGGACCGACTCTCTCTTGCTTTCCCTCAGTATACCTGGTTGGCTGTGACCACCCCCAAAAGTGGAATTCTAAAAGCGGCTGTCCTGTGATTAATTCCATTATGAACAACAGTCAGGTCAACTCTGATTATGAGAAAAGCTGGCCCTAACCATTCCTCCAGTCCAACTAGGCCTGCTCTTTGGGGTAACGATCAGGAGGAGATGAGGACAGGGCACAGCTCCATTAAAGGAACATAGATGCTCATAGCAGGCTTGGCCAAAAAAAACTTAACATATTTTTATTTCTGTCATTAAGCCTCTAGGATAGTCATTTTGCAGATAGAGAAACTGAGGCTCAGAGACACGATGGGTCGCGGTGGTTCCTCTGTGCCAAGCCAATATCCTCCGTGGTGGACACTCCATTCAGATGTGTGGAGAGGAAGTGGCTTCCCCATCAGAGATCGGATGTGAACCATCACCTCTGTATTGGTCACCCTAAAAGACAGCTTCCCCCTCACACACCTTAAAGTTTCCGGTCCTGTCTTTCTATATTCGTTGACATCCACCCCTAAAAACTGTTTTTTTTTTAAGTTTGTTTTAATCCCAGTCCTCTAGATGGCAAATACCAAAACTTATTTCAGCTTAGTGGGCATGAGAAGGTTTTGCCCTCAGCCTCTGTCAAGAACCAGGAACCATCTTACTAGTTTCTCTCACCGAAGATCCCTTGAAAAATGTCTTGTTATAGGACTCATGTTACAAATGAGGAAACTGAGTCTCAGAAAGGCAAAGCTGTTCAAAGGCCACAAGCTTGTAAGTGTAGTTACTTTCTTCACAGCCTTTAAGGATACTGACCACCTTCCTTGTTCCCACATAATGAAATGAACACGTTCAAAGGAGGGCCTCTGCAGCTGGCGGGTCAGGAAAAGGAAGTTTCTCCTTTACTCCCAGAGACACTTCTCTCCCCATGTGGGCTCAGGGTGTCCCCAAACGCTGGTGTCAGGAAAGAATCCGATGGCAAGCACCTCAGTGCCAAAAGTTAAATCCATATTATCACCCCAATGGGGAGTTCCTGGCCTGTCAGAGTGGGAAAGGTTTGAGTAGTCACCTAATTTAATCCCTTCTCTCCACAAACCCTGAGGAAACTACAGACCAGAGAGAAGAATGGGCCAACCGGGGTGTTTGTTCCCTCGGACTCCCCCAGAATGCCTTCCCTACCGCCTGGTCCTAAGTGGTCACTCGGTAAATGTTGGGCTCTTGATGGATCACCTTCCCCAGCGATATTTGCATTTTCCCTTTATCAGTAATTGGCAGATGAAAGGCTTTGTCCTCCTGTTGAAAGAATTCCAGGCATTTGCTCCAAGTGGGGGAGGAGGTTATTTTGGGCCAAAGGGGGATGGGCCAAGACCCTCGGGCTCCTAGTGCTGGCTAATTGTCCCAGAGGCGTGGGCAGTAGGTGAGAGAGGGGAGGGGGAGATGAAGGTGCTTCTCCAAGAGAGGTATTATTTCGTGCAGGGGGGGAAAAAAAAAAAAAAACAAAAAAACAGGCCAGTTGTATTTGAAACTTAGTAATAATGACTTCCCGGACCCTCCTTCTCATTCTTACAAAAGACCCAGTCAAACCCTGGCTGTGTTGGCCCCATTCATTCATTTCTTCATTCATCAAAGGTTGATTGAGCAGCTCTGTGCTTTAACACACAGGGGATATGGAAGAACCAGCTTTGATTATAGACATACTCCAGCCTGGACAGGGACCGAACAGACGGCTCCCAGGGGAGTTAGGAATCCCCAAGATTTTAAAAACTGTTAGAAACTGAAGCCGTTCTCACCCTCATACAGAACTATAAGAGCTCCGGATTTCTGAGTGCCTACCATGTCTTTAAGCAAAGCCACTCCTGTTTGTTACTGTCTTGAATCTTTCCCAAAGCCCTAATGTGAGAGGGTCTATAATTCCCCACCACTATGGCTGAGACTCGAAGAGAGGTCAAGGTACTTGCCTAAATTTTACACCGGTAAAATAAGAGACAGGATCTGCACTCAGGGCTTGCAGGAATCCAGAGCTTTACCACTCACTCTGTCCCCCTGCGGGGCTGTCCCTTAGGACATGGTCATGGAAACATTCTATGTCTGTGCTGTCCAATGCTGCAGCCTCTAGCCGCATGTGGCTATTGAAATGTGGTTAGTGAGATTAAGGAAATGAATGTTAAATTTTATTTAATTTTAATTAAAACTTAAATAGTTGTTCATAGGCTGGTGCCTGTTCTCGGACAGTGCAACCTTACAGTGTTTTCCAGAATTTGTCTTAACTCACCTACCAGACTAGATACATCTCAGAGTCTGATTTGGCACTGTGTCTCTATAATCAACCTTCTGGAAATATTTGTGGAATGAACAAAGGGACCCTGAAAAAATGAAGTATTGGAATGATGAGTGGGGGAAGAGGACAGGGATGACTGCAAAGGTATCCTCGAAGGGCCCATCTGGTACAATGTGAATGTTCCGCAGTGCTGGTCCTTAAACCACTCACTCTGAGGATCTGCCAAGAGCTTAGTACCTGGGGATACTGGTTAGATACAAGATTGTCCCACCTGCCCGGATCTGACAAATAGACTTTTCAAGGACAGATAACTGGTGTTGGGGCAGGAAGCCTTAGAAATGGGTAAACACTTCCTGATATATATCCTGCTGATAGACACAAAAACAAAGATGCAATCCATTGTAGCCCTGTTTGCGACAGAAAGAGACTGAAAAGGATCCCAAAGTTAGGGAACTGATTAAATAATTCTTGGATCATTTGTCTGTCCATTCAAATGTTATCAAATCATCAGGAAGAATAAGGTAGTTCTGTATATACTGATGAGGATGACTTCATGAACAGGGGTACCTGGGTGGCTCAGTTGGTAAAGCATCTACCTTCCTCTCCAGTGACAATCTCAAGGTCCTGGGATCCAGCCTGCATCAGGCTGCCTGTCCAGCAGGGATTTTGCTTCTCCCTCAGCGCCTCCCCCTGCTCATGCTTGCTCTCTCTCTCTTTCCCAAATAAATAAAATCTAAAAAAAAAAAAAAAAGAAAAAAAATTAACACAAAACAGAACAAGGTGCAGAATACTTATAGTGAATTTTGCTGACCACTTATATCAACCAAAGGGGACAAATTTATATCCACATTTATTCTTTTGGATGTACAGGCTTCTCTTTGGAAAGAAATAGAACCAAAAAATGGCCGGGGGGCGGGGAGACTGGGAAAAGAGAAGCAAACGTATTCTTTGGTACAATGTGACATTTTTTTTGACACACGTATGCATTAGAGTTGCCTGACTTGGGACCTTATAGACTTAATTTCATTTTCTAAGGTGTAGTACCTTTTGAATTTTATACTATGTACCTGTACTATCCTACTCAAACTTATTCATTCTTTTCAAGACTATAAGTCCCAAAATCAAGTAAATCAAAGCCACTAAATATTGTGTGGGTATATATACATAAGAGTAAGGCGTAAGTGAAAGCAAAAGAATGATTAACACAAAGTGCAGAAGAGACTCCACTCTAGAACAGGGAATGTGAACAGAGAAGGGGCTGGTGATTTTCTGTCTCTTAATCTAGATGGTGGGCACCTGAGTGTAATTCTTCAAAATGAACTTTAGAATTTTACAAATTCTATTGTACTTCTGAAATATTCCACAACTTAAAAATTGTTTTAAAATTTCTTCCAATCTTGGGGCTCCTGGCTGGCTCTGTCAGTACAGCACGTGACTCTTATCCTGGTTATTAGTTCAAGCCCCACTTTCGGTGTAGAGATGACTTAAAAATAAAATCTTAAAAAAAAAATTTGCTTTAAGTTTTTCTCCCCAACCACCCAGTTTCTCTCCTTCACAGTCCCACCCCCGGAAAACTTGTTAGCAATGTCCCTTGGGTATCCTATAAGAAATAGTTTATGCACTTACATACATCTATATATTTTCTGTTATGACGATGTCACACAAATATACCCACTGTCCTTTCCTTCATCACTTAATATGATCTTGGAGATTTTCCCATATACTATCTGTAGAACTGAATCATTCTAAAATATTAGGTAAGGATGAGATAAATCTGAATGTCATGATTCAGAAAAAGTTCAAGATTGGCTAAGAAAAAAGTCAGAATAATGTATATGGTGTGATCCCACTTAAGTAAAAAAAAAAAAGAAGAAGAAGAAAAAGAAGGAAGAAGCATTTCAGTGGACCAGCAAACCATTTTGTTTGATCACTTCTGAGGAGAGAGAAAATTTTGAGGGGGTTATACACAGACCATCTCATGCATTACTTGCCCTTTTAAATTTATCAGGTATTTCAAGCATAAAGAAAGGCATCAAAATTAAAAATACTAATATACCAAGGACTTGTCTATTTACCTCCTAGCTTTGCCAAATCCTAGATTTTTGCTATATTTTGTATTATGTTTGCAATTTAAAAAATATTTTGGGGAACCACAGACCATACTTTTTCTATTAGAGTGATTGGAGTTCCCAAAGACCTTTTTTTTTTTTTAATGTTTTAACTTTGTCACCAGTGCTGTCTAGATGGAATTACCAGATTCAGAGCAGCTTACTTATAGCCTGAGTGTCTGGCTTTGGGCATTTTGGGAAGACTTCGGGTCGAAAGTTCTGCATCTTCCCGTGCTAGGACCCAAAGGAAACTTGAAAATAACAAGTGAGTTAATCAAGGGGTTAACTCCAAGAGGAGAGTCATAAAAGTTCAAAGATACTCCGAAAACTTGCATCTTTCGATTGATGGACAAATGTGTTAACCAATGGAAATCAAAACCCAGGCATTACTTCATCATGCTAAATTATCATTGGCTGCCAATCCCTGAGGGCCGGACCGCAGGACTGGCGGTTAACCCTTTCAGGGACGACTTTTGCCCTCGACATTAATTTTATTTTGAAAGATGAAGTAGGAACAGATGAAAAGCCTAGAAAGATCCTCAGACCTTCAAGCGTCGCCTTTGGATCTCACCCCAGCAGGTAGAGTTTCTCACCCACAAAAGAACACCCCGGGGACAAATTTCCTGGAGAGAAAGTTTTGAACTTTTAAAATGGGGAATCAGCTGACCTTGCTTAGCGAGAAGAGAGGGGAGGGGAGAAGTTTGATTCACTTTTTGTCCTGTCAGAACAGAGACCAGTGTTGGAGACGATTCCATTAATCATGCAGAGCGATCAGTCACTGAGAGGATTGAATTGCATTTCCTGCCCCAAAGATGTAGAGACCAATGACCTTTGCAGCAGCCCTCAGACCCCCAGTTCACAGCTGGAGAGAGGATGTGTCAGCATTTACTTTCGGGTCTCACCCTGGCCTTTGTTCAAAATTCAAACTCTGTTCAGGCTGCTGCCGGCCTTTTTGTCGTTGATGCTGCCGATTTTTTTTTTTTTTTTAAACCTCCCACGTCTTGCAACTTCTGAGAAACTCTCTATTTAGCAGAAGATAGTATCTGGAAGTACCCCCAGAGGGGGAATCAGAATAGACAGGAGGGAATTTTAAGACAGGCCATTTGGGCCTTTTGGCTTTCATTACTGCCCCTTCCTGGGCTCCACAGCGGGTTGAACGGGATGGAGGCACTGGGTCTACCTGAGTTAGCAAGAATGCCTCTTGTGGCCATGGCTCGATTACAAAAAAAGCTTTCACATGCATTACCTCGGGTAAAAAGGAACTGCTGGAACAAAAGCATCTCCATAAAAGGACATTCTAAATTTCCAGATCTGGTGAGATAGATGACCTTGGACAAGGTGCCCAAACCCGAGCCTCAGTTATCCCATCTGTAAAATGGGGGTCATGTCTACCATCTAAGAGTTCTATGAGGATTCAATGAACCAGTGTTCTACAACTGGGCGGTTGGTAAATGCTGTCTCTTTGTTAAAATGAAGTCAACCTTCTGGACTTGATATCCCTAACTAGCTCTGTGTCTGGATGGGGGAAAAATGTTTTCCTCCAAGGGGAAGGCTTCCTAATGGTGGAATATCCCTGCTTTTCTCTCCAACATTGGTTCTTTTCCCCAACAAGCCTTCAAAGTCTGACTGCCCTCAACTATTTTGAGTTCTTGGAATAAACCTGCTTTCTCGCCCCCCAGACCTTTGCATATGGTGATCCTTCCACCATGAGCAGTCACTCCTGCCTGCCCTCCTCTCCATAGCTCCCACCCTTTTGGAATCAGCTTAAATGTCTTTTTCCTGACCTGCTCATAATGCTTATCATATTATCTTATTGCTGCCTATGCTCTAGGCTGACTGGGAGCCCTGGGAGTGTAGGGACCTTGTCTGCCTCATGGATGTATCTCCTACCTAGCATGGTGCCAGCACCCAATTTTTTGTTTTTTTGTTGTTGTTTTTTGTGGATTTTTTTTGCACCCTGTTTAAAAGTACATGTCTAAGGATACCTGGCTGGCTCAGTTGGTAGAGCCTGTGACTCTTGATCTCAGGGTGGTAAGTTCAAGCCCCACACTGGGTGTGGAGCCTACTTAAAAAAAGAAAAAAAAAAAAGAAAAGAAAAGAAAAGAGGGGCACCTGGGTGGCTCAGTGGGTTAAAGCCTCTGCCTTCAGCTCAGGTCATGATCCCAGGGTCCTGGGATTGAGCTCCACATCTGGCTCTCTGCTCTGCAGGGAGCCTGCTTCCTCCTCTCTCTCTCTCTCTCTCTCTCTCTGCCTGCCTATCTGCCTATTTGTGATCTGTCAAATAAATAAATAAAATCTTTAAAAAAAAAAAAAAAAGAAAAGTGTGTCTAATGAAAGTCTTGCATCCCTACTGTGCCCCCTAAGTCCCCAAATTCCTCACGCTTCCAGAGATCTAGGAGTAACAGTACTGAGATTTTTCTTTTTTCCTAGCTAGCCATTATAACATCCTTTGCAGATGGAATCACTGGTTTTTAGCCTTCCTTGAAATGACCTTCATTAATTGACCAATTGCTTACTGAGTAGCGCTCAGATACACACAGAGCGCTGTCTTTGCAGAAGAGCCTCCTCTTCACCCCATAGCATTTTTCAGGGCAGAGAGCAGGCGTTCCTCCCCCGGTGAGGCCAGGTTGTTCTGAAGCAGGATGGACAGTAGGCTCTTAACCCCAGCCCCGAGAGAGAAATCTGAGACCACCCCTTGCAAATTGACAGCTGGTGAGTTTGCCCAGTTTACCCTAGCGCAAAACTCTTTCTCATTCAGAACACTTCTCACAATTATAATAAAATAGGCAAGTGTTAGCAGCCCATTGTCTGGGTCTGTCTTTAAAAGAAAAAGTCCCTGGGGCAGCTGGATAGCTGGGTCAGTAGAGCACGGGACTCTTAATCTCAGGGTCGTGAGTTCAAACCCCACTTTGGGTTTAGAGATTTTTTTTTTTTTTTAAGGAAAAAAAAAAAGTCCCTGAAGGGACTGACCTAGTCTTATTTTCTACTTATCCTCAGCCCCTAGGGCCTAGCTCATAAAATACTCAATCTCTCAGGGCGCCTGGGTGGCTCAGTGGGTTAAAGCCTCTGCCTTCGGCTGGGGTCATGATCCCAGGGTCCTGGGATCAAGCCCTGCATCGGGCTCTCTGCTCAGCAGGGAGCCTGCTTCCTCCTCTCTCTGCCTGCCTCTCTGCCTACTTGTGATTTCTGTCTGTCAAATAAATAAAATCTTAAAAAAAAAACAAAAACCTCAATCTCTCGAATGAATGAATGAATTTGTCCAAGGAATGAATTCCTCAAACTCCCAAATAAGTGTATTTTCAGCTTGATTAAATCTTAAAGTTACCTCTTTGAAGAAGTTGCAAAGATTCTAAGAGGCCCTTTTAAAGTGCAACAATGTGAGGTACCTCGGGGAGGTGGTAATCGACACCTTTCTAGCTCCAAAGCCCAGGTTCTCCCCTACTCTTTTCCAGACTGCATTCCGGGTCCAAGAGATCTGCTGGGCAGAAATCGAGGGAGCCAGCTGTCATCGCCCGCAGCTGAAGCCTGAGAACCCGCACCCTGCGTGCTCCCCGCGGACCCCCTTGTCTGGGAAGCCGCTATTTGCATGTGAGCTGGGCTTCCCCAGGGCAAGGCAACATATCATGGTCACTTGCCACTTGCTCTCCCAGCTTAAGGGCCTGGAGTCCCGACACCCGGAGCGGAAGAGGGCAGGGCACAGAGCGGGCTGTGGGAGCGGGGCAGGGGCTGGTAGGCACCCCCAGAATGACCTCCCTTGCCTTAGACTTCTGCTCCCGAACTCGGGAATCCATTCGTCAGCCTGCGCCTTGACAGCAATCTCTGCATCCGCGTCTCCCACGGCGAATCATGCTTAATGTCTGCCCTGGGCAGGGCAAGGACCGGTCAGCATAATTTTGGGAGTCCTCACTCGCCTGGGTCAACTTACCTGCCTGCCCGGAAAGTTGGATGGTCACACAGGGTTGGAAAGTTGGATGCTCCTTCCAGAGTCCCTACTTCTCAGCCTGGGAGCTGTGTGCTGTGGGTAAGTGACTTCACCAAGTGAAATTTATTATCATTTCTACAGTGGGAAAATAATAGATGTTTGGGAGAATGAAATGAAACCACAGAAACCCCAGTCATTGTGCACCATAGTTCCCTTTTCTGCTTTCGTTTTCTCTGTAGCACTGGTCACCATCTATCACAGATTTTATTTGTTGTTTTCTCCTCCCACTAGGATGACAACACCACAAAGCAGCAATTTTAATCTCTTTTGTCCACCTCTGTAACCCCACACATGCCAATTAGAGCTTGGCCCACGAGATTCTCAATATATATTTGTTGAATAAATGAATGGATGATATAAAGTGACTGGCGCTCGTGATGGGGTAAGTACCCCATCATGGGGTAGCTATTGCTAATTTATTATTGTGATTACTCTGTCTCGGGAGTCCATCTGAAAGCAGTATAATTGGGAAGGGAGAAATTTAGCATCATGGTAGGATGTTACCATTTGGCTGGGAAATCCTGTTGGCTCCGTTTACTAGTTGTATAATCTGGAAGAAGTGACTTCACTTTTCTAAGGCTGTTTCCTCACCTGTAAAATGGAGATAATCACAGTACCTCCCAGATAGGATGCGAAGGTAGGATAAGATGATAATGGTAAAGCATTTAGTAGAGTGCCTGCCACATAACAAATGCTCAATAAACAATGATCAGCATTTCTCGTTATAGTAGTACTCACACTAGAGGTGACAGCTAAGTCCATTAAGCCATTGCTAAGCACTCACATATGTCCGGGTCCAGCAGGCTCAATAAATGTTTATTGACCTCCCTCCATGAGCTCTTCAAGGAAAGAGATTGTGTTTACATTGTCCTGATTTTGGCCTGCAGTAGATAGACTGAGACAATGCTCGAAAAATCACATTCTGGACTCAAATATGAGTAAGAACGTAGAACAGCTACTAGAATCATAATGCCCGTGGCCTACTAGGTGCCAGGCACAGTGTTGGATGCTGGAGATATGGCAACAAGCTTAAAACAAAAAACAAACATGGTGGCTGCTCCTTTCAGGCTGGTGAAACCTAGCAGAGTTGACTGACTTTGTGTTGATCGTTGCACAGACAGATGGAACATTGCAACTGAGAAGTGTATCACAACAGAGAGGGGCACAAGGCTCTGGGGTACATAATGTGGGCCTGGAGAAGATGGGGTTGACTTGGGCTGGGCTTGGGGAGGGAAGAGCTGAGCGCTGCGGAAAGAAGAGGTTTTAGCTAGGCTGAGGGTAGGGGAAGTATTCTCAGCAGAAAAAATAGCAGTTGCGAAGGTCTCGTGATGGGGGAGCATATGAGCTAAAGGAACTGAAAGAAGGCCTAGTGACCCCAGTACAGTGAGCTGAGGGCAGGGGCCCGGGGAGAAATCAACTGGGAAAGTAAGTCAGCACTTTGGAAATTAAGTGGGCCATGTATATGGTAAAGCAGAAGGAGTGTGCAACCTAGGATCCAACAGTTCCAGTTCTAGGAATATTCTAGAAAAACAGCCATGAGGGCTCCAGGAGGCATGAGTGAGGATGTCAGCCCGCGCTGCATTATATGCAGTCTCAAAAAAATGGGAAACAACCCAACTGTTCCTCAATAAGAGAGTGGTAAAAATTGCAGAATATGTTTTCCTCAGGTTCCTCAGAAAAGTCTGAATGAAAAGTTAACGTAGTACTGGGATGCCTGGTTAAGTGTCTGCCTTCGGCTCAGGTCATGATCCCAGGGTCCTGGGATCTACCCCACATCTGGCTCTCAGCAGGAAGCCTGCTTCTGCCTCTCCCTCTGCTCCTATGTGGCTCTCTCCTGGTTTCTCTCAAATAAGTAAAAATAAAACTTAAAAAAAAATTTTTTTAAATAGGGCAACCTGTCGGGACCCTTCTCACTCTTCATAGCCTTTTCTGTATCTTCACTTAATAAACTTCTGTTGCTTTACTCACTCTGTGTTGTCTGAGAGATTCATTCTTCAACTCCTTGAGACAAGAACCTAGCTGTCCCGCTTCATTTCGGTGCAGAAACCTGGGATCATTTCCAGCGAAGGGTAAGTAAAAGTGGGCTCTTTTCTTTCCTGGGAGACGTCTCTCCCTTAGATGACCTCTCCTCCGAAACAGCAAAACTGGGCACGTGCTGGCCAATTAAAGGTGAAGAGTGTGGTCACCAGGCTTAAGTTTCAGGTGACAGGCTTCTGGCCAATGTTTGGCTAATCCCCCTTCCTCAAAAGAAGGGAATGTTGGCCTAACCCTACCCAGTTCTGTTTTCCGTTCATTGACTTTTCTTCAATGGCTTTCTCCCACCTCAGGGACTTTGCCTATAGTAGGGCCCTTCCAGTCTTCAGTGGTCAGTATTTATTTATTTATTTATTTATTTATCTATTTGACGGACAGAGATTACCTCAGCCTCACCACCCTGAGATCATGACCTGAGCTGAAATCAAGAATTGGATGGATGCTTAACCAACTGAGTCACCCAGGTGCCCTAAAGATTTTTTTTTTTTAAGATTTTATTTATTTATTTGACAGATTGAGAGAGCACAGTAGGCAGAGTGGGAGGGAGAGGGAGAAACAGGTTCCCTGCTGAGCAAGGAGTACAACAAGGGGCTTGGTCCCAGGACCCAGGGATCATGACCCCAATGGAAGGGAGAGGCTTAACCAGCTAAGCCACCCAGGTGCCCCTAAAGGTTTTATTTTTAAGTAATCTCTACACTGAGCACGGGGCTCGAACCCACAACCCCGAGATCAAGAGTCTCATGCTCTACCAACCAAGCTAGCCAGGTACCCACATTTAGATAATTTTTATGGGTACAGTTCAGTGGCATTAGGCGCATTCACATTCACTTCGTTATGCAACCATCACCGCCATCCAACTCTAGAACCTTTCCCTCACCCATCTCAGCTTAGGCTCCTATAACAAAATACACATACAAAGTGGCTTAAGCATCAGGCATGTGTTTTTTTTAAGAGTTTATTTATTTATTTGACAGAGAGACAGCGAGAGAAGGAACACAGCAGGGGGAGTGGGAGAGGGAGAAGCTCCCCGCGGAACAGGGAGCCCGGATCATGACCTGAGCTGAAGGCAGACGCCCAACAACTGAACCACCCAGGCGCCCCAGCATCAGGCATTTATTACACTTCGGGAGGCTGGGAAGTTCAAGGTCTAAGGTGCTGGCAGATGTGGTGTCAGGGAGAGCCCTCTTCCTCATAGATGGTCATCTCCTCTCTGTAACCTCATACGAGGAATGGGAGCTATCTAGGGTCCGTTTTATAAGGGCACTGATCCCATCAAGAGGGTCCCACTCTCCTGGCCTCTAATGGGTTTTTGTTTTCTTTAATTTGAGAGAGAGAGAGAGAGAGAGCAGAGAGGACAAGAGGGGGAGGGGCAGAAGGAAAAGCAGACCCCCCCCACTGAGCTGGGAGCCCTATGTGGGGCTTGATCATCATGACCTGAGCCAAAGGCAGAGGCTTAACTGACTGAGCCACCCAGATGCCCTTCCTGACATCTAATGTAAACCCAATCACTTCCCAAATGTTTCCACCTGCAAACACCATTATACTGGGAGTTAGGGCTTCAGCATAACGAGTTTTGGGAAAACATATCCAGCCTATAACAATCACAGACAGAAATCCTGCACATAACCAGCAAACAACTCCCCCAAATTCCCTCTCCAGTTGGCCCCTGGCATCCACTATCCTATTTTCTGTCTCCATGAATATGCTACTCCGGGGATTTCAAATAAATGGATTAAGACCATATTTGTCCCTTTGTGTCTGGCCTCTCTCACTTCAAATAATGTCTTCAGTGTTCTTTCATAGTATAATGTGGGTCAGAATTGCCTTCCTTTTTAAGGCTCAATAATAATCCATAGTATGTATAGAGCACATTTTGTTTTTCTATTCATCTGCTGATTGGGGTTGTTTCTACCTTTTGGCTATTGTGAATAAAGCTTCTATAAAAGTGAAGTTTTGTTTCTTACGTCGCTCATGATAATAACGTATAATCATTTTTAAACCATGTTTATTTCCTATTTTTAAAGCTTAGAACTGCATAATATTCTTTTTTTAAAAGATTTTATTTATTTGACAGAGATCACAAGTAGGCAGAGAGGCAGGCAGGGGTGCGGAGCGGGGAGGAGAGGAAGCAGGCTCTACTCAATGCTGGGCTCCATCCCAGGACCCTGAGATCATGACCTGAGCCGAAGGCGGAGGCTTAATCCACTGAGCCACCCAGGCGCACCTATTTATTACTTTTCATGACAGTAACCAAAAATAATTTAAAGACTCAGCTTTACTATGACAAACACTGTATTTGCCATATCTTACCAAGATAATTGGTACATTATTAAAGTTATATTTGTAATTGTTCTAAACAAACTGATCATTAAATATAAGACCCCAATAGGGGTACCTGGGTGGCTCAGTCAATTGAGCAAAATTTGACTCTTGGTTTCTGCTTAGGTCATGATCTTGGGGTCATGAGATTGAGCCCCACATTGGGGGTAAAGATTTCTTTTTTTAAAAAAAGGGGGGGTGAAGGATGGTACTGATGGTTGCCTAATAGTGTGAATGTACTTAATGCCCTAGAACTATATATTTAAAATAGTTAAAAAGGGGCGGGGGAGGGGCCTGACTGGCTCAGTCATTAGAGCGTGCAACTCTTGATCTCAGGGTTGTCGATTCGATCCCTCCATCTGGCAAGCAATCTGCTTTAAAACTAAAATCATAGGGTGCCTGGGTGGCTCAGAGGGTTAAAGCCTCTGCCTTGGGCTCAGGTCATGATCTCAGGATCCTGGGATTGAGCCCCGCATCGGGCTCTCTGCTCAGCAGGGAGCCTGCTTCCCCCTCTCTCTCTGCCTGTCTCTCTGCCTCCTTGTGATCTCTGTCAGATAAGTAAATAAAATCCTTAAAAAAAAACCAAAACTAAAATCATAAAGGGGCACCTGGGTGGCTCAATTGGTTAAGCATCCGACTGTTGATTTCCGCTTGGGTCACCATCTCAGAATTGTGGAATCAAGCCCCACATCAGGCTCACGCTGGGTGTAGAACCTGCTTGAAATTCTTTCTCTCTCCCTCTCTCTCTGCCCCTTTTTCCTTCCCTCTCTCCCTCTCCAAAATAAATAAAATAATTAAAATTATAATTTTATGTTGTGTGTATTTTAAAACAAAAAAAGAAGGGAAGGAAGGAGGGAAGGAAAGCGTCTGATCAGGCAAAGCCTCCTGACTGGTAGCTCCAAAAGAGCTATGGCATCTTTAACAATTTCTACACATTGCCTGAATTTTTTTTTTTTTGCCTGAATTTTTATAAGAATTGATTCCATAGGGGACGCCTGGCTCAGTCGGTTAAGCGTCTGCCTTGGGCTCCCGTCATGATCCTGGGGTCCTGGGATTGAGTCCCGCATCCTGCTCCTTGCTCAGCGGGGAGCCTGCTTCTGCCTCTGTGTGCTGTTCTCCCTGCTTGTGCTTGCTCTCTTGTTCTCTCTCTCTGACAAAAAAATAAATAAAATCTTAAAAAAAAAAGAAAGAAAGAAAGACTAGGTTCCATAGAAATCGAGTCAAAGAGCTATACCAAGGGAGGAGGACCAAATCCTTCATTTAAAGCTGGAAAAGTCAGGCCAAATGGATGGTGGGCAGCCTGTGAGAGGCTCCGGGCTCTGGGCCATCAGCCCAAGGGTTGGGATCCAGCTTTTGCCCTCTTGCCTGGCGTCTGAATGAAGGAGCAACTGCCGGTAGGGGAAACCACAGTAATCAGATAACAGGCACTGAGCATGCGCTGCTGGCCAGGTTCTTCCCAGGTGCCCAGGGGATGGAGAGGCAGGTGAATGAGGGGCGAGTCTACCTGACCTTCAAAGAGCTGGTTCCCAGGTAAGAAGATAAGACTCTGAGAAAGGTACCTGCCAGCACAAGGTGATAAGGGGCCCCTCCGCGCTCCGAACACACATTATTGCCTTATCTTTGTGTGTGAGAGTTATTTATTTACAGGCCATTTTAGCGGGAAGACTAGGGGCTCCATGAGGACATTCATTGATTCCATCATTTATTGAACGACTGTGTACCCACGCACTGATTTGAGGCAACTGGCATACAATAGATGTTTGATGACTGTACACTGCCTAGCATTCAGTAGACACTCAGTAAATGCTTTTTTTTAAAGATTTTATTTATTCATTTGACAGACAGAGATCACAAGTAGGCAGAGAGGCAGGCAGAGAGAGAGAAGGGGAAGCAGGCTCCCTGCTGAGCAGAGAGCCCAATGCGGGGCTCCATCCCAGGACTCTGAGATCATGGCCTGAGCCGAAGGCAGAGGCTTTTAACCCGCTGAGCCACTCAGGCGCCCCAGTAAATGTTTTTTTTTTTTTTTTAAGCTGTTTCTCATCTACTTTTTTTTTTTTAAGATTTTATTTTATTTATTTGACAGATCACAAGTAGGCAGAGAGGCAGGCAGAGAGAGAGGGGGAAGCAGGCTCCCTGCCGAGCAGATAGCCCAGTGCGGGGCTCCATCCCAGGACCTGGAGATCATGACCCGAGCCGAAGGCAGAGACCCAACCCACTAAGCCACCCAGGCGCCCCTCAGTAGATGCTTTTTGACTTAAATAATGTGTAAATAAATAATTTTGCACCAGGCTTGGCCCACAGCAGGTGTTCAATAAATGTTGAATCGCATGAAGGAAGGACTAGCACAGGGCCTGGCACACAGAAGTACTCACTGAACGTTGCAACACACTCCCGCGCCCCCCCGCCCCCACCACCGCCCAGCCTGTCTGACCTACCTCCACCCTGAACCTGAATCCTGGGCACTGAAACCCAGAGACCAAATTGGATGTCCAGACCCTCATCCATCCATTCGTCCATTCAACAAGCATTTATCAAGGATCTACAGATTACCAGTCACTGGGGATGTATCAGTGAACAAGGAAAGGTAGTGTTTTCCTCTCATTTGTTCACTTTTTTTTTTTTTTAATTTTTTTAAATTTATTTATTTGTCAGCGAGGGAGAGAGAGAGAGAGAGTGAGCACAGGCAGACAGAGTGGCAGGCAGAGGCAGAGCGAGAAGCAGGCTCCCTGCCGAGCAAGGAGCTCAATGTGGGACTCGATCCCAGGATGCTGGGATCATGACCTGAGCCGAAGGCAGCCGCTTAACCAACTGAGCCACCCAGGCGTCCCTGTTCACTTTTTTTTTTAAGATTTGATTTTTTTTGACAGAGACACAGGGAGACAGGGAACATAAGCAGGGGGAGTGGGAGAGGGAGAAGCAGCCCAATGCGGGGCTCGAGCCCAGGACTCTGGGATCATGACTTGAGCTGAAGGCAGACGCTTTGCGATTGAGCCACCCAGCCGCCCCTCATTTGCTCCCTTTCTGATAGGGGAGAAAGAAAGTAAATAAGTGAAAAAGTAAGTGTTTTTATAAAATAAATAAATAATTTTTTTAAAAGGTAATAATAAGTAAATCCGGGTGACATTAAGGGAACCCAAGTGACATGAAGGACTGCAGGGAGGAGTGGGCGAGACAGATTAGTCAGGCAAAGAACTCTCTGAGAAGGTGACCCTGGAGCTGATGTGGGAAAGGGACAAAGCAGCCAACCCCATGAAGATCTGGGGGAAGAGCATTTAGGCAGTGGGCATGGCATGGGCAGAAGCACTGTGGCAAGAGTGGAGTTGGCCTGTGGAGAGAACAGTGAGAAGCAAGTGGGCCAAAGGGCGGGTGGATGGGGCTACATCAGACAAGGCATTCCCAGGAAGGGTGAAGAGCTCGGGTTTTACTCTAACTCAGATGCAAAGCCATTGGAGGGCTTTAAGCAGTATGGTAGCCTGAATAACGAACTTCCAACGACCTCCACATCCTAATGCCTGGAATTTGTGACGATGTTACTGCATATGGCAGAAGGGGCTTTGCAGATGTGATCAGGTCTGGGGTCTGGAGATGGGGAGATTATCCCAGATGATCCAGATGGACCCAGTGTAAACACAGGAGTCTTGATCAGAGGTGGACAGAAGGGGCAGAGAGCAAAGGAAATGTGGTGACAGAAGAGACTAGACAAAAGTACTTTGAAGAAGGAGGAAGGGGCCACGAACCAAGGAATCCAGGCACCCACTAGTCTCTGGAAAAGGCAGGCAAATGTGTTTCCCCTCACAG
The DNA here is from genome assembly GCA_004024625.1 of Mellivora capensis. Taxonomy (NCBI): domain Eukaryota; kingdom Metazoa; phylum Chordata; class Mammalia; order Carnivora; family Mustelidae; genus Mellivora; species Mellivora capensis. The sequence goes on along the minus strand of PISX010002039.1, from coordinate 45,849 downwards.
AGCTTCCAGAAGGAACCAGCCCTGCCAGGGCCACCATCTTGGCCCCCTTTGGGCTTCTGATCTCCAGAACTGTGAGAGAATAAATCTATATGTCTTTAAGCCACGAAAATTGTGGTAATTTGCTGCAGCAGCCGTAGGAAACTCATCTGCCAAACAAGGGCCGGGATCAGATTGGTTTTAGAAAGATTGTTCTGGTTGCCCTTACGGAATGGCTTTGGGAGGATCAAGAGACACCAGGCAGAATAGGTCACTGTGGACTTCTGAGCCCATGAAGGTGGGGGCCCAGGAAAGATGAAAGGGATGCCCTGGACAGAGGAGAGTTCAGGTTTTAAGATGTGAAGGGCTATGGTCCACTGGGTTTTCTGATGGATTAGTTGTGATGGGGGAAGGGCCCAGTGAAGGAAAGCAAGGACTCATCACCCCTCAACTTCCCCACTCTCCCCGGGGCCTCACAGAACCACATTACCCTTGACAGGCTGTTCCTGGGATGCTGGGCATTTTTACATGATTAAGCTGGAACACTTCTGTGGGAAATAGATGCCTTCAGTCTAAAAGGCTTTTACAAGCCAGGGCAGGGGATTAAAGGCAGTCCGGCTGAGGAGAAATCCCAGGGTCAGGAGACAGCCAAGCATGGAGAATTTTAATCTAAACCTCAAACATTTTTATTTTTCACTCCCTGAACCCCGGGTGTCACTTTAAATACATGTTTGGCAACATCGACTGTTCTATTTTTCTTTTTAATTATATAAAGAGCATTCCTGGAGATGGCTCAGCCCCGGGCTGGGGGAGGCCAGGAAGGTTTGGCAGCTGTTGGAGGCAGAGACATCAGCTAAAAGTCAAAAGGGTTTGAGATCCTTTTGAAGGAGTGCGGGGACCAAACTCCCAACTCCCCTGAGCTCGGTGTGGTCAGCCCTGACTCAGGGTTTCTAAAAGGAGACGGACCGAGTCACCAGCTTAGAATGGAGAGGGGACAGATGGGCATGGTCCGAGATAAAAATATCCCCAGCACCGGGACTGTTCCCGTACCTTGAATTTATTCCCAGGCCTCTGTCGTCTTTCCTCCTCCCATCCTCTGAGAGAAAACCGCCAGCCTGTTTGTCCTTCCCATTTACAGGGTAGCCCCTACCATGTGCCAGGGACTGGGCTCAACTGTTAACACGTGTTACAGGGTTCTAAGCACTCAACTAGTCTGTGCAGAGACATTGCCATTATCCGCACTTTCTAGATGGGGAATCAGGCTCATGGAGATGAAACATAAGCCCCACTCCTTGGGGCTGAGCCTGGGCCTGTCTGCCCTCAACTCCATTCCTTGCCCTTCGTCTGCTTTGCCAACACCAGCGAGCTGCCTGATCAACAGGCTTCCTGCACAGGTTGGCCAGCAGGAGGCAGTGAGCGGAGCGAGTGGGCAGGAGGAAGGGAGAAGCCAGGGTATTTCTCCCTCTCTGTCCACGTCAGGTGACATCTTCAACAGCGGCTGCATTTCACACGTCTCCTCTCCCTGACTATGACTATGAAGCCATTCCTTGGGTAACAGATTCCCCTGCTCCGGTGTCTGTTTTTCCCAGCTGGATTCTCACTGATGTTCTGCCTTTCATCAATACTCACAGATGAGTCGATTCATTCATTAGATTTGCAATGAGACAGGCCCCTCTCATCGTGAACAGCACATCCAGTTTATGGAGCACCGTGCTCACTGCCAGGCAGACGGTCTTTCGTGGAACGATCCTTTCTGCCAAGTCCCATTGCTATTCCCATTTGACAGACGGGACTCAGAGAGGTTGGGTTACTTCCGCAAAGTGGCACAGTCACACACTGGCGAAGCTGGGATTCAGATCCAGGTGTCCCCACCTCTGTTGACACCTTGAACACACTTGCCTCCCCCTAACAAACCCATCAGAACCCAGCAACCTTGGCTGACTCAAGAGCCCACCTCAGGGTACTTAGGTTAGGTTCTAGGGCTGCTGTCACCAAGGCTGCATCCCGGGTGATGGCGAGCAACAGAAATGTGTTGTCTCCCAGTTCTGAGGGCCAGAAATCAGAAATCAAGGTGTCAGAAGCGCATGTTCCCTCTGAAGGCTCTAGGGAAGGTTCTGTTCCAGGCCTCTCTCCTAGCTTCTGGGAACCTCAAGTGTTCCTTGGCTGACGGATGGCCATCTTCTCCCTGGATCTCTCCATATCATCTTCCCCCTTCTGTGTGTGTCTTAATTACCCCATTTTATTTCCCAGTCATATTGGATTAGGACCTCATTTTAACTTCATTACCTCTGTAAAGACCCTATCTCCAAGTAAGTTCCCATTCTGTGGTCCTGGAAGTTAGAACTGCAACACATCTATCTATCTACCTATCTATCTATCTTCCTTCCTTCCTTTCTTTCTTTTTTTGGCAACATATCTTTTTGCAGGGTCATAATTCAACTCATAACAGTCCTCCCTGATCTCAGGCGTCTGTCTCTAGAGTGAGACCTGGTTGGTCCTGTCTTACTAACAGAGGATGTTAGATCATCCAAGATGTTAAATCTTGCTGACAACCAGCCCATTTAAGAGATGCGATGTATCTCAAATCATGTATGCATTTACAAAATTTATCCTGTTTTACTCCAAAATATATTGAGATATAAATCACTTCATGTGGCCATACCAGTTCTGATAAAGGAGAACCAAGTTGAAAGACTTAATATACTTGACTTCAAAACATATTTTATTGGGGGGCTCAGTGGGTTAAGGCCTCTGCCTTCGGCTCAGGTCATGATCTCAGGGTCCTGGGATCGAGCCCCACATCAGGCTCTCTGCTTGGTGGGAAACCTGCTTCCTCCTCTCTCTGCCTGCCTCTCTGCCTACTTGTGATCTCTGTCAAATAAATAAATAAAATATTTAAAAAAACAAAACAAAACAAAACAAAAACATTTTATTGGGACATCTGGGTAGCTTAATCAGGTAAGCGTCTCACTCTTTTTTCTTTTTCTTTCTTTTTTTTTTTAGAGACTTATTTGAGAGAGAAAGAGAAAGAGAGAGAGAGAGAGAGAGAAAGAGAGAGAGTGCATCCACATGAAGTGGGGAAGGGAAGAGAGAGGTGGAGAAGCAGACTTACCATTGAGCAGGGAGTCCAATATGGGACTGGATCCCAGGATCCCGAGATCATGACCTGACCAGAAACCAAGAGTTGGATGTTTAACTGATTCAGCCACCCAGGTGCCCTAGCATCCCACTCTTGATCTCAGCTCAAGGCTGGGAGTCCAAAAAAGAAAGACTTTTTTCTTTTCTTTTCTTTCTTTCTTTGTTTGTTTATTTGTAAGTAGGCTCCATGCCCACTGTGAAGTCCAATGCAAGGCTGAAAGTTACAACCCTGAGATCAAGACCTGAGCAGAGAACAAGAGCGGGATGCTTGGGGTGCCTGGGTGTCTCCTTTGGTTAAGTGGCCGCCTTCGGCTCAGGTCATAATCAAGCCCTGCATCGGGCTCTCTGCTCAGTGGGGAGTCTGCTTCTCCCTTTCCCTCTATGATCTCTCTTGCTCTCTCTCTCTCTCAAATAAATAAAATCTTAAAAAAAAAAAAAGTGGGATGCTTACCTGACTGAGTCACCCAGACTCCTCTCAAGACTTACTTTAAAGCTAGAATAATCAAGACAGGACGTACTGGCGTTAAGAATAGACAAAGAGAGCAATGGGACAGAAGTGGAGGGCCAGAAACAGACCTTCACGGGTAGCCACTTGGTTTTTGACAACACTGTCCATGCATTTTTTTTTTTTTTAAGACTCTATTTATTTGAAAGACACATGGGCTCACATGCACCCATGCACATTGGGGGAGTGACAAGCAAACTCCACGCTGAGCGCAGAGCCCAATGCAGGGCTCTATCTCATGACCCCGAGATCATGATCTGAGCCGAAATCAAGAGTTGGACCCTCAACCCACTGAGCCACCCCGGCACCCCTCTGTCCATGCATTTTATTTTATTTTTTAAAAGATTTTATTTATTTATTTGACAGAGAGATCACAAGTAGGCAGAGAGGCAGGCAGAGAGAGAGGGGGCCGCAGGCTCCCCGCTGCGCAGAGGGCCAGATGCGGGGCTCGATCCCAGGACCCTGAGATCATAACCTGAGCCGAAGGCAGAGGCTTAACCCACTGAGCCACCCAGGCGCCCCTGTCCATGCATTTTAATAAGAAAATCTCAATTCTCTCAAAAATCAGTTTGAGGTGAATCACATGCCTAAACATAAACAAAATCTCTACATCTTTTTCAAAACCTATGTCTTAAAAGTTTTTTGTTTTTAAGATTTGTTTACCTATGTCTTAAAGTTTTAAAACTTAGGTGAGTATCTTCATGACCTTGGAGTTGGCAATGATTTCTTAGCTGGGACATAGAAAGCACTACCCATAAAAGGCATAGGCACAAACACACGGACCCAGCAGTAGCTCCTGACCAGGGAGAAGAGTGAGCCCCACAAGCCCAGGAACTGGGGACCAGGGAGGCCGAGCAGGGACTCCCCAGTACTGTCTCTGGGCTCCAGGCCCAGAGAATTATTTGGAGATCAACACCGAAGTCCACAAATCCTAATTCTGAATTGTGCAACCTGCCCCCTGATAGTTACTTAACTTTGTTTTCAGCTTCCTTCACCTACTTCTTTGATTCCGAAAGCCTTCTGGATCATTCGCTAAAGCTGCCTTCCAGATATCTTGTAGAGGTGGCAGCAGGGCTGGGCAGGAGAGGGACTTCACACATTCTGTGTGGCACATAGTGGGAGTCACCCCAAGGCCCTATTCCCGCTCCAGCTCTATACAAGGGAAACTTTTGAACTGTTAAAAATAACCGGTACAGAAATGCATGGCTTCTGGAAGCAGTAAGCTTCCCATTATCAGAGGTGTACAAGCACTGTTCTGCAGAGGCATGAGCTCAAGAAATGGGATCTGTTTTTATTATTATTAATTTAGGGTGGGTTTTTTTTTTTTAAGTTTGTTTGTTTTTAGTAATCTCTATATCCAATGTGGGGCCCAGACTCATGATCTCTAGATTAAGAGACACATCCACTTCTTCTTCTTCTTTTTTTTTTTTTTTTTTAAAGATTTTATTTATTTGACAGAGAGACAGTGAGAGAGAGAGAGGGAACACAAGCAGAGGGAGTGGGAGAGGGAGAAGCAGGCTCCCCAATGAGCAGGGAGCCTGATGTGGGACTCTATCCCAAGACCCGGGGATCATGACCTGAGCGCAAGGCAGATGCTTAGCCCACTGAGCCAGCCAGGTGCCCCTAATTTATGGTTTTAAGCCTTAGAGCATTCAGAAGGGGAGGAACAGATGAGAGAAGGACGTGAACAGAAGCTAGTAACTATGATGGGCTCCAATAAAGTATTTTCCTTTTAAACTGAAATAAGAGGGGCCTGGCTGACTCAGTTGGTAGAGCCCGTGACTCTGGATCTCAGGGTTGTGAGTTCAGGACCCACATTGGATATGGAGCCTACTTAGTAAATAAACAAATAAACCAAAATGAAAGTGGACAATTCTTTAAGGCCTTCTTGGACAAGAAGGGGCGGGAGGGTTCCTCTTCAGCTGGGCATCAGAGTTATCCCTCTTAAAAATCTGCCTGTGCAAAGTGACTAGGTGTCCAAATTCAGGGTCCATGAGTAGGTGTTTGTAAGTATTTGATCTCCATTTTTGCTGAGAGGATTGGAGGCTCAGAGAGGTTAAGCAATTTGTCCACGATCACACTGCAGCTGAGTGGCCAAGGGAACATTGGTAAAACCAATTGTCGGGGTGCCTGGGTGGCTCAGTGGGTTAGAACCTCTGCCTTTGGCTCAGGTCATGGTCCCAGGGTCCTGGGATTGAACCTGCAGCAGGCTCTCTGCTCAGCGGGGAGCCTGCTTCCTCCTCTCTGCCTGCATGTAACAAAAACAAAAACAACCAGTTGTCAGAGACTAAAAGTCCTTAAACTAAGGCCCACCTAGTTCTGTGGTTCTCAAACTCTGCCTGAGTTTTATACAAAACTTTTATACAAAAGTATAAACTTAAAAAAAAAAAAAGATTTTATTTATTTATTTGAGAGAGAGAGAGAAAGAGCAGGAGCACAAGTGGGCAGGGTAGAAGGCAGAGGGAGAAGCATGCTCCCCACTGAGCCAGGAGCACAATAAGGGGCTCAGTCCCAGGATCCTGGGATCCTGACCTGAGCCAAAGGCAGAAGCTTAACCTTAACCGACTGAGCCCCCCAGGCACCCCTGGTAAGTACTACTTAAGTGTCAACTTTTTTCACCCGATGTGACGTTATGGGGAGCTTGTTATCCATCGCCAAAGGCAGCTCAGGCCATCTTTGGTCAGCTCCGGGCTGTGCCCATTAGCCACAGTGATGGGGCAGGTTGCAGCAACCCTCTCAGTTGGATCTCCATATGCTCACGCATAGAACTGATTGAAAAATTCTATTTGGGGGCGCCTGGGTGGCTCAGTTGTTAAGTGTCTGCCTTTGGCTCAGGTCATGATCCCAGGGTCCTAGGATCAAGCCCCACATAGGGCTCTCTGCTCAGTGGGAAGCCTGCTTCTCCCTCTCCCTCTGCCACTCCCCCTGCTTGTGTTCCTTCTCTCTCTGTATCTCTCTCTGTGAAGTGAGTAAATAAAATCTTTTTTAAAAAATTCTATTTGGCTTTTTTGGATATAAACCCCCCAAAGGCTGAGAGCACACTCCCTGGCCACTAGAGGGAGCTGTACATGGTATTTGGAGGCACTGCCCAAATGGGCAGCTGGGGTTCCAAACCTGACTCTCCAATGGTTAATTTGGGATGAAGCTGGTGCATCTCAGGTCCCAGCTGGTTCTAACAAGAGTGGGGAAAGGTTACTAACCACAGGTCCTTCCAGGCTCTAGGACCTAGGGCGGGAAGCAGGAATTGCCCATATGCCTCCTCTCCAAGTCTGGATAATATTTTTATTTTTGGGGCTCTGTGCATATGGCAGGATTCAAACCCCCGAGATTTAGAAGGAGAGGGGGGAGGGGCATGATGGAGGAGTTGGAGAAAGGAAACTTGGCTTCTTCCCAGCCCCCAAAGCTCCCTGCTGAGCTGCCCCTCCCAGATCCCATTGTTTCTTCTAAATCAGCAAATCTCTCCTTCCAGCTTCCAGCCTCTTCTTCCTCTTTCAGACCTGGCCTCCCTCAGGCCCAGTCAGCTTCCAAATGTTGTGTGGACACAATTTTGTGTGAGCAAGGATTCCTCAGACCTAAGCCCATTTCATTATCTTATTCATTGTGCATGCTTTATATGGGAGTTTCTGGTGTGCCTAACCCCATGAGAGCTCATGGGATGTTGGAGAAGTGATTTAAAAAGACAGGAACTTTGCTCTCAGGGTGCTCATCGGCTGGGGTGCAGGGACATGGACAAACAGATCAATGCATAAATAAACTAGGTGATTGCAGATACTGTGGTACTCAGAACTACAAAAGAAATAAAACAGGGTGAGGTGATAGAATGTGAAATGGGGATAGTTTGGACAGAAAGGGAAGGTCTCTCTTTGCAGATGGTATTTGAACACACTTGGTTAAGTAGAAGGAGTAATAAGTACAAAGGCCACCCAAGAAACAACCCCAGTGAGGGAAGATTTCAAATTCCAACTTGCCTTCATGAAAACTCCCAAAAAGTCCTCTGAGGAATCCCATGGACTTTGGGGAGGGAGGGGCCTTCAGGTTTATTCCATAACGTGGGGGAGTGGAGGGGCGCTCTCTAGTGGTGATAAGAGTTAAATTTCACCATCGCTGACCTGGAATGCCTCATGCTTCTGATTGGACTGGGCTAATTACGAATTTCACTCATTCCTGTCTCTCCCACACTTATTCATTCAACAGATGCTTCCTGAACGCAGCCTATGTGCCAAGCGCTGTTCTAGATACTGGTAGAGTTGTGAAACCGCCAGTAAATGTCCCTGCCCCTTCTGGAGCTCACATTCTAAAGGACAGTCCTAAGCCTAGTACTCTAACCCCACCTCACCTCTGCCCTCCACTATTCCCCAGCTAAATCGCCATCCTAATGCTCCAGCAGCCAGATACTGCTGCGTCAGGGTCTTTGGACTCTCAGTTCCCTTCCCCTGGAAGGCAGTTTCCTGGCTCTTTGCATCGATGGTTCGAGTGTCATTTCAGATGTGACCAAGTCAGAAAAGTATAAACTTATTTAATTATTGCCTATTGTCCCCACTAAAATATGAGTCCATGAAGGTTACTGTTTGCCCAGAATCCCTTGGCCTCGCACTTTTTTTTTTTTTTTAAGATTTTATTTATTTACTTGTCAGAGAGATCACAAGTAGGCAGAGAGGCAGGCAGAGAGAGAGGGAGGAAGCCGGCTCCATGCTGAGCAGAGAGCCCGATGCGGGGCTCCACCCCAGGGTCCTGGGATCATGACCTGAGCCGAAGGCAGCGTCTTAACCCACTGAGCCACCCAGGCGCCCATAGCCTCACACTTTTAAAAGGTGCTCAGTAAACACTTGCTCAATGGGTCTGAACATTCATTCATTCAAAAAATATTGGGGCTATTACACAGCAAACGCTAATGAACCATTAAGTGAACAAACTGAACAAAACAGTCCAAAAAAAATCCGTCCAGAGCATTCTAAAAGTGAAATTACAACCCCCACGGGGCACCTGTGTGGCCCAGTCTGTTAGGTATCTGACTCTTGGTTTCCATAGGGTGGTGAACTCAGGGTCGTGAGATCGAGGCCCCTGTTAGGCTCCACACTCAGCTCAGAGTCGGCTTGGGACTCTCTTTCCTTCTGCCCTTACCCCCTGCGCTCCCTCTCTAAGTACGCCTTTACAAATTGCAACCCCTGCACTACTCACCCTTATTAGCCTGCTTTATTTTTTCTACACATTTATCACCTAAACTATTAAAACTTACTCCACGAATGCAGGGGATTTTGTCCTGGGGATCTTGACCACCACGCCCCTCTCAGCGATCACAACAGTGTCGGCATCAGGTCATTGCTCAGTTAAGCACAGACTGAACGAACTCTGGCTCTCAGCCCGCTCTATCCCCCCAGGCCTTCAGCCACATGGTTCTAAGGGGGAATGGGCCTCAGGAGGAGCCAAGTAGTGACCTCAGGCGCCCCGACCCACGAGCGCGAGCTCCGGGCGAAGGGCCATCCGAGCAGCTGAGGAGTTGGGAGGCGCTAGCAGCCGGGAGTCGAGCGAGGGCCTGGGTGGGGGCCTGGAAAGTTTCCAGCAAGAGCCGCGAGGGGTCACAGAGAGTCGCCCGAGACGGTGGGCGGTTTCGTCCGAGGATATGAGTCACATGACTCGTCCGTGCACCGCCCACCTCCTCGTGGGCGGGGTGTTAGGAAGGGGCCTGGGCACATGCTAATCAACCCCAGGCGGCGGCCAATCGTGGCGCGCGCGGAGGGTCCCGGCCAGGGAATCTTGGACTCTGGCTTGCGCGCAGGCTCGCGTCGGGGCGTCCCCCGGCTTTTGAGAGCCGCTCGGCGGGCCTGCGAGCTGGAGTTGCAGCGGCTTCCTCGACCTCCTCGTGTTCAGCGGCCGGGCGGGTAAAGCCCGGGCCGCGCAGCCGGCAGGCGGCGGCTGCCTCAGGCGGAGGCGGAGGTGCGGTGGAGGGTGGGGGCCGCTCCCTTCGCCGGAGCCCGGGCCGGCCCGCGCCTTTGCACGGTGCTCCATGCATCCGGAGCCCGCCCCGCCCCCGAACAGCAGCAGCCCCGAGCTTCGCCTCAGCGGCGGCAGCACCACCAGCGGCAGCCGCCGGAGCCACCGCCGCAGCGGGGACGGGGAGTCCCCGGGGTCGCCGCCACCGCCAGCCGCCGTCACCTACCCGGACTGGATCGGTCAGAGTTACTCCGAGGTGATGAGCCTCAACGAGCACTCGATGCAGGCGCTGTCCTGGCGCAAGCTCTACTTGAGTCGCGCCAAGCTCAAAGCCTCCAGCCGGACCTCTGCTTTGCTCTCCGGCTTCGCCATGGTGAGCTCGGGCCTCCCTGCCCTGCCCCCTCTCCTGTCCTGGACGCTCGCTCAGCAGCCGCTACGGGGTCCACAGGGAGCAGGCCGGGCGGGCTGGGGGTGCGGGGAAGATCTGGGAGAGAGGTGTCGTGGACGCTGGAGGGGGTCAGAGGTACTGGACCTGAGACGAGGTGGGCGACGAGTGACATCTGGTGTGGGAGATTGGGTGTCAGACAAATGTCCAGGGTTGGGGAACTCATGTGCCTTTGAATGGGCAACTTGGATGCAGCAAGTGGAGAGACACAGCAGGATCTTGGAAGTAGATCTGTAAGAAGACAGTCCCACATATGTTCAGGGACAAAGGAAGGACGTAAAGGGTCTGATCTCCGTGGGGGCAGGTGTCAGGAGGTGGGGAGGAGGAGTTGGACCCCTGAGCTGTCTTTCTTGTGACCCCACACTTGAGGCCGATAGGTATTGGCCAAGACCTTTTATCACCTAGTAGAGGGGATTTCCTGACACTCTTTCTCCCACTGCATTTTCCGAGAGCCTCAGCCTAGTGTTTTGAAAACCACTCTCCGCTCTCAGTTTCTTCTCCAGAAACTTGCCACTGAGTCACTGGGTGCGGGGGAGGAGGGTGGGACATGTTCCCCTTGAATGGGCTTTCAGTTGATTTGGAGGCGTGGGTCAGGCACAGGTTCCTCTTCCCATGCCAGGCTAGGCTGGAGTGAGAAGCCTCTGAGGGGTGGGGGAGTGTGAGGCTGCAGGTTGGGCCGGGAAGTGGTCCTAAGGGTGCCTTCAGGCCTGGAGTCTTCCACAGCAGGGCCTGCAGAACGATTGGTGATGATCAGTATGTGACGCCTGCCTGTGTGAGTGAGGTCTGGTCTCTAGCCTGGAGCCCTCCTGCCTCCCCAGTGAGTGCGATCAGCCCTTGGCCTTGAGGGAGGGAGTGTTTTCTTGGGAGTGTGTCTAGTACTCTCCCTGTGTCCTACAAACAAGTGGGCCGACCGTGGAGCCTGAACTCTTCAGAAGCCCTGAGTGGGTCCAGAGCACACTGGGCCTCAGTGGAAAAGCCTTGTGATGCGGGGCGGGGCAGAGCTCACCTGGCTCACCCTTTGTTGCCTGTGTGACTTCAGACACATTTCTCTCTGCATCTTGATTTCTGAATCAGTAAATGAAGGCTGCTGCTTAGAAGTAGCTCTGACTTTAAGAATTAAATAGAGGAAGCCCTTGAGAGGGGATGAGAGGATCTGTGTTTGTGTAAGGGAGTGGCACACTAGTTTTTGCTTTAGGTCATAGGATGGAATTCTGTTCTGTCATTCCCGAAGACCCGTCTCTGTCTTGGCCTGAAGGATCTCTAAGACTAGCTGACCGTTTACCAATCATTCACCCTGTACTAGGAGTTGTTTAGGTTCCCTGAACTTTCACACTAACTCCTCAACCACCTATTGAGGTGGTTTTTGCCACAGCATTTTCCCACGGCTGTACAGCTAGTCTGCTAGAGCGGGATTTGAACCCAAGTCTCCTGGCATCCAGAATTGCCCTGGGCACTTAGGCATTTTGTGGTGTATGGAGTTCTGATCAGTGTCCAGCCACGGACATGTTTGGACCGGGTCTCCTAGGAAATGAGAGAGCAGGAAAGTTAAGCAAAATAAAATGTTACAGTTTGGGGGAAGGGACTGACACCGTCAGCTTTTCACAGCTGTGCTCTGGGTTTAAGATGGTGGCACACCTGTTCCCCTTTTTCTTGGGGTCATAAATTCATAGCTGCCCATAAATCCATAGTGGCCCCTTCCCACTCCAGGAGAAGTGAGGATCTGATGGGTGGCACTTTCCTGCCCTGTGGAGCCCTCTTTGTCCTGGGGAGGCCAGCCTCCTAATCAGACATTCCTCTTCCTCCTGCTGAAAACACTGCAGGAAGTCAGGAGGCAGGGGCAGCCAGTGGCATTGGGTGGTCCTTGGCTCACTCAGATTTGTATCTTGGGGACCTTTATTTTCCCTGGTCAGGGTGGAGAAGGCTTCCTGGCTCTGCAGATGAACTCCCCGAAGTTCCTCCAGCAGGGAGGGGCTGAACCCCATCACGGCCTCCATTCTGGGGAAGCAGTTACAAGAGGGTAACTGTTTGCTGTGAGTCTGGGAGAAATGGAGTTGGGGGTGGACAGACCCATCCGAGAGGCAGGCAGGTCTGCGTGTGCCCCAGCTCTCACGACAGACACCAAGCCTTGTGAGTGAGCCTCTGAGAGAAGCGGGTGCCACAGGACCCAGCACCATGGAAACAGAGTGAGCGAATTTCCTGGACTATTCTCCCTTGGCCGGTGAGTCAGCACAACCAACTTCCTGCCCCCAGAGGGCTTCCTTCCTAGAGACCTGGAAAACCAGAGAGGCACTCGTGTGACCTCTGACCTCCCAGGGTGGGAGAGTTGGTAAGGCTGCCAGGCTCACCTGTTCAGCGGGTGAGATTGAGGAAGGGTCTCCCAAGAGCTTGGAGGGGATTGAGACACTCCCCGCTCGTGGGCAGAAAGGCCTGGCCGGCTGCCCTGATGGGCTGGGGAGATAGGCTGTGGGGATCTCAGACAAGCGGCTGTACGCTCTGGAGCCTGTTTTCTCATGTGGACAAAGGGGAGACATTCCCTGTAGTGCCATGGACTTGCCTGAAGATTCATCCGGAGTCCCGACCGGGCCCACAAGATGTGGAGGAATTTGGGGGATCTGACCATATACACCTTAGCTGGACCCTCTCTAGTCTGCAGACAAGAATCCCACTCCTGATGGCATTCCTAGAAGCAACAGGCCCCTGCTGGGCCCAGCATCCAGACTCCAAAACTAAGGGCTCTGTGTGCAGGACACGATCTCCTGCAGGTGCTTCTTGAGCCGAGGGTACCCTTGTGGGCTGTGACACAGGATGTGCCTCCACTTATCTCTGTGAGAGGTGGCCCCCTCGGCCCAATCCTGTGTCCTGCAGGACCATGGTGAACCCACTGGCAGTCTTGGTTTGCTGGGGAGGGCAGGCTGTAACGTTAGCCTAAGCAGAAGATAATTGGGAAGGTCAGCCTGCTGCCATAAACAAAGTGCTTTCCACGACCTGGGATCAATTATTTTTGGATTATCTCCTTCCTCAAGTTCTCTGCCTGCGAGCACCCTTTTGTTCCCAGGTTCCAGAGCTGGGTTCAGAAGTTGCTTGGAATTTTTGTGAACATCAGTTAGAGGGAAGAGCTGAAACCATAAGGCACTGAGCCTCTGGGATGTGTTGAGAGCTCAGGGGGACATGGAGATGAGGGAGACCTTATTCTCACTGCTCACAGGGCTGATTACCAATAGTAATCGTTGCTTTTGTTCACTGGGCCCTTGCCATAGGCCAGACATTGTGCTAAGTGTTTTACTTGTACCTTCTCTTGTGATCTTCACACCACCTGGTGAGGGTAGGTGCTTGTCCCAGGTGAAGGACTTGCCCAGGATTCGTTCCTTGGCTGGTAAGCTGCAGAGCCCTGTGACCCTGGTGTAGCCTGGTCGCTGTGGAAGAGAACTTTCCAGAGTGGTAGGAGGACAGAGGTGGGGGGGTCCAGTATGACCGAGCAAAGTAAGAACAAGGACTCTGTAGCCAGCCAACTTGGATTCAAATTCCGGCTCTGCTACTTATAACCGTGAGATCCTGGGAAAGTTATTTGATGTCTCTGGGCCTTGGAGCTTCCTTACCTGTAAAATGGGGATAATAGTAGTACCTACCTCATAGGGTTGGTGTCAAGATTCTTTTTTTTTTTGAAAGATTTTATTTATTTATTTGACACAGAGAGAGACACACCTAGAGAGGGAACATGAGCAGGGGGAGTAGGAGAGGGAGAAGCAGGCTTCCGACTGAGCAGGGAGCCAGATCAGATGTAGGGCTCGATCCCAGGAGCCTGGGATCATGACCTGAGCTGAAGGCAGACGCACTGAGCCACCCAGGCGCCCCTGAAGATTCTTTGAGTTAGTATTTGCAAAGCACTTAGGGTGTACCTGGCCCAGGTTTTCAGGAATCCTGCTCACTCCTATTCTCATGGGACTGCTCGAAAAGAGTCAACTGATCTAGAAGAATATGATTCCAGATAAACCTTGAGGTGGTAGAGTTAGGGCATGGGGAAGAGCCCACTGAGAGGAAGGGTTGGGACAAAGTTATAAAGAGAAATTTAGGATCTCAGGGAAAGGCAGCGGGGCTGGTGTAGCTTGGAGTTGTGTGTAAGGAGGAGCTGAAAAAGTTGACTCTAGGGACGCCTGGGTGGCTCAGTTGGTTAAGCGGCTGCCTTCAGCTCAGGTCATGATCCCAGCATCCTGGGATCGAGTCCCACATCCGGCTCCTTGCTCGGTGGGGAGCCTGCTTCTCCCTCTGCCTCTGCCTGCCACTCTGCCTGCCTGTGCTCGCTTGCTCTCTCTCCCTCTGTCTCTGACAAATAAATAAAATCTTAAAAAAAAAAAAGTTGAATCTAGTCAGGGAAGATGTTACAGGGAGGGCCTTGACTGACTGCCTGAAAAGTCTGAACTCTTAGGTAGGCAGTAGGGAGCCATGCAAGGTTTTGGAGGGAAAGAGTTACATGATGAATTCTAGAATAATCTTGATGATGTTCCTGTTTACTAACTTCCAGGCATGAGCCTGGACCCTTCTCTTTCATTCTTATTTAATCCTCAGGTCTGCTCTTTTTTTTTTTTTTTTTAAGATTTATTTATTTATTAGACAGAGAGAGATCACAGTAGACAGAGAGGCAGGCAGAGAGAGAGAGGAAAGCAGGCTCCCTGCTGAGCAGAGAGCCCGATGCGGGACTCGATCCCAGGACCCTGAGATCATGACCTGAGCCGAAGGCAGCGGCTTAACCCACTGAGCCACCCAGGCGCCCCCTCAGGTCAGCTCTTAAAGGTATGTTCTATAGATCGAAAAACTAAGGTTCAGGGCACCGGGGTGTCTCAGTCGGTTAAGCATCTAACTTCATCTCAGGTCATGATCTGGAAGGCAGGATGCTCTGCACTTAGTAGGGAGTCTGCTTCTCCCTCTCCCTCTGCACCTGCCCCTGCTTGTGCGCTTGCTCTCTCTCTCTCTCTCTCTTCCTCTCTGTCAAATAAACAAGATCTTTAAAACAATACAAAACAAAAAGAACCCAAAAGCTTAAAAAAAAACAAAAACCCAAGTTTTATGGAAACATAGAGGTTAAGATACCCAGCTAGTAGAATTCATGAACTGGTGGGTCTGATTTGGAGCCCTTTCCCTAACCCTAACTCTTAGCTGGTTGATAGCTGGGCCTTTGAATGATTCCAGATGTGGGGTTTTGCACTCCAGACTGTTTATAAATGGAAATTTGTCGAATGCCCCAAGGGGTGGGGGAGCTCCCTGCCTAGCTGAGAAGCCTTTTATAAAACTTCACAAGTGCCTCTCATGAAATTTCTGGAATTTTTTTTTAAATTTTTTTTTAATTTATTTATTTGTCAGAGAGAGGGAGAGAGAGAGAGCGAGCACAGGCAGACAGAGTGGCAGGCAGAGGCAGAGGGAGAAGCAGGCTCCCTGACGAGCAAGGAGCCCGATGTGGGACTCGATCCCAGGACGCTGGGATCATGACCTGAGCCGAAGGCAGCCGCTCAACCAACTGAGCCACCCAGGCATCCCTCTGGAATTTTTTTTAGCTGGGAACCTTGTTGAATTCTGCTGGTTGTTGGGTTCAGGGCTGGCAAAGGAGAACTCTAGAGTTTCTCAAGGTGGCATGATGGAAATCAGTGTTTGGAGTTGGGATGGGGTCCCTTGGAGAAGTAAAGCCGAGAAGGTTGTGAGCAAAAGCCACCAGGTTTCTCACTAATGGGACTTCTGGGTACCCTTTATAAATTTTATTTTTAAGTAATCTCTACACCGAACTTGGGGCTCGAACCCACAACCCTGAGATCAAGAGCCCTACACGTTCCACCGACTGACCCAGCCAGGCGCCCCTTGAATAGCCTTTAATATACTCCCCAGAAGGAATGCCGCAGACTGGTAGGACCACAGACTCTTTTCTTCAGAGGAGAATCTTGTGGGACTGTGATTTGATAGCCAGCCCTGTTTGGTTTTTGAGCCTTAGTCTAACCCAGAAATGAGCCAGCTTTTTCTGTAAAGGGTCAAATAGTAAATACTTTCAGCTTTACAGGCCACATAGTCTTGATGGTAAACTACTCCATTCTGCCATTTAATTAGTTAACTTACTTTAAATATTTTATTTTATTTTATTTTATTTTTTAAAGATTTTAATTATTTATTTGACAGAGATCACAAGCAGGCAGAGAGGCAGGCAGAGAGAGAGGAAGAAGCAGGCTCCCCGCTGAGCAGAGAGCCCAATGCGGGGCTCGATCCCAGGACCCTGAGATCATGACCTGAGCCAAAGGCAGAGGCTTAACCCACTGAGCCACCGAGGCATCCCTAAATATTTTAATTCTTTATTTGTGAGAGAGGGAGAGAGCACAAGGAGGGGGAGCAGCAGGCAGAGGGAGAAATAGGCTTCCCACCGAGCAAGGAGCGGGATGTGGGACTTGATTTGGGACTTGATCCCAGGACCCCCGGGATCCTGACCTGAGCTGAAGGCTGACGCTTAACTGAGGCACCCAGGTGGCCCTCAGTTCTGCCATTTTAGCTCGAAAACAGCCACAGAGCGTAGCCCCAATGCCGAATGCTGGGAGTGCCTAGCATTTCAGGCTTTGCTGTGCCTAGCCTTTCCCCAGTTTCTGCCTGGGAAACAGAGGGAAATAAGAGTGGGGGGGGTGGGGGAACAAGTCGTGTAATACCGGCTTTAGAACAGGTTTGGTAATTGTGGTAGTGGGAGAGCTTGTGATGATACCCATTTCCCACCAGTGGGTGAGGCATCCTGGCCTCACCTGAGAGGCCCCAGAGTGCAGAGGTGGGGATGGCACTTGGAAGGTAAAACCTGGGGAAGTTGAAATTAGCTAGATGTCCAGAAGGCCTAGGCCTGTCTGTCCTCCCCAGAACCTGCAGGTTCAACTGACATAAATTCAGCTTATGACATAAATTTAGTGATTTGCACCAGCCTTTTTTTTTTTTTCTTTTTTTAATGAAAGAACGGAACAAAAGAGCAGCGTGCATTGCTTGTTGTAAGGATAGTCTCTATCGGTGGCCTTTCAGGAGAAGTATTGTTTGGGGAAACTTTTGTTTCTTTTATAAACGTGTATCTATTTATAGAAACATTTGGAGTACTGGACTATAGTGGTCAAAAGAGTTTGTAAACCACTAGACTAGGCCTCGATCATCTCTTAATAGATGGTTTGCATTTGAGGAAGGGCCGGCAGGCTCAGACAGCTCCTGGTGACCCTGGGTGACTGCTTGGTGGCCCTGGTGTTCCAGGCTGCGGCCACCCCCTCTCCTAAAAGAGTGAACAGTGAGGCCCAGGCTTGGAAAGGACATTTGGGTCTCCCAACTGTGGACGCTGGGGTCGGGCCAGGCACGGGAGGGCTGCCTCCGAAGGGCCCGGACTTCTAGGCGCCAGGTGGCAGGGGTCTCCATGGAGCCCAGCAAGAGTGAGGCGAGGTGGTTGGCATTCGGGTGTAGCAGGCAAATGCTTGGCAAGGCCAGTCAGGCCCCACCCGTTGCAGAATCACATGGTCCTCTTCTTGGCTCATGCTTAAAAATTGGCATCCCAGTAGCCCCTTTGCGGGGTCCTGGGACCAGTGTGCGGTGGGGCTGGCAGTCTCTCGTCCTTCCTATCCCTTTAGGCCTCATGTGGCGAGGTTCAAGCAGGCCCTTGGCTGCCTGGGAGCTGTTTATTTTGGGTTGACGGACCAGCACTCTGGCTATATTTACCTTGCAAGGCTGTTTGCAATCTGATCTGATGAGATCTCTCTGGGACTCAGCTGGGGCCCTAGGAGTCACCTGCCAGATTCCACAGGCCCCCTTGACTTTATTCTCTATGTATATGTGGGGATTTCCCAAGAGGGAAGCATTCTGGAAAAAACAATGGCTTGTATTGTTGTGAATGGTTTTATCAGGATCCGAGATGCATGCCATCTGTTCCTTCTCCACATTATATCTTTCTGCAACCCCATGGCGCTGAACTTGGTCCCCGGTGTGGGAACGGTACACACAGCCAACCTGTATGGTCAAAATCCCAGGAATTGTCGGGGCTGATAAGGGTGATGGGGTTTCCTCCAGAGCTTGGCATCAGGCCTTTCCTCTTCCTGGGAGTGCCTAGCATTTCAGGCTTTGCTGTGCCTAGCCTTTCCCCAGATCAAGACCAGGGAGGGCTGGCAGGTTCTGGGGTCCCCCAGGCCAAGTATGTCCCAGTAGCTGTGATTTCTCATACTGGATCCTGTGAGTTTGACAGATGGTATGGAAAGGATGGTCCCTGTCCTGCCAAGGTGGCCATCTGGCCCAGTGTAGTTTGGGGCACACTCTTTCCTTATGCCCCAGTTTGGAGCTGGGGCAGACTCGGCCCGGAGTGGGGATCTGACCTCCTCACCCACCCTGGAGGCCAGAACCTGCCCCATGGGGTCTGTTCTCTCCAGCCTGAGCTGGCAGTGTCCGGGGGTTAATCTTTTTTCTTTTCTTTTCTTTTTTTTAAAACAGATTTTATTTATGTATTTGACAGAGAGAGAGAGAGACAGCAAGAGGGAACACAAGCAGGGGGAGCGGGAGAGGGAGAAGCAGGCCTCCCACCACCGAACAGGGAGCCCGATGTGGGGCTCGATCCCAGGATCCCCGGATCATGACCTGAGCCGGAGGCAGACACCCAATGACTGAGCCACCCAGGCGCCCCTTCTTTTTTCTTTTTTAAAATTGTATTTATGGGGCGCCTGGGTTGCTCAGTGGGTTAAAGCCTCTGCCTTTGGCTCTGGTCGTGGTCCCAGGGTCCTGGGATCGAGCCCCGCATCGGGCACTCTGCTCAGCAGGGAGCCTGCTTCCCCCTCTCTCTCTCTGCCTGCCTCTCTGCCTACTTGTGATCTCTGTCTGTCAAATAAATAAAATTTTTAAAAATTTTTTATTTAAGCAATTTCTACACCCAGCATGGACCTTGAACTCAGGACCCCGAGGTCAGGAGCCGTATTTTCTACCAACTGAGCCAGCCAGACACCCCTGGGCTATTTCTCTTCTGCTTCAAGCCCCCTGCTTTTCTTTTCAACTAAAATTTATTGAGTACCTCCTGTGGTCTGGCCCCGAGTTAAACGTTTACATGTCAAGACCTCATCTATCAGTCTCCTTAGCAACTAAGTCCATCTGGGCAGATCAGGGGCTTCTAAACAACAGACATTTATTTCCTCCCACTTCTGGAGGCTGGAAGTCCAAGATCAAGGTGATGGCAGATTGAGAATCTGTTGAGGGACTGGCTTCCTGACTCTCTGCTGCTGTCTACTCACGGTGCCCCTCCTGTCCCAGGAGGGGCAGGGAGCTCTCCAGGTTCTCTCTCTCTCTCTCTCTTTTTTTTTTTCAAGGGCAATGATCCTGCTTAGAGGGCTCCATCCAGTGTCCTCAT
This sequence comes from Mellivora capensis, assembly GCA_004024625.1. Classification (NCBI taxonomy): domain Eukaryota; kingdom Metazoa; phylum Chordata; class Mammalia; order Carnivora; family Mustelidae; genus Mellivora; species Mellivora capensis. The sequence goes on along the minus strand of PISX010002039.1, from coordinate 26,487 downwards.
CACCTCCCAAAAGCCCCATGTCCTAGTGCCATCAAGTCAGGGTTAGGATTTTAAGGTGTGAATTTAGAGGGAACATAAACGTTCGATTGGTTGCAGCATCCTTATGGGAAGAGCATTCCTACTTGAGTTCAGAGCTCAGCTGACCTCACCTCTCTGGGACTGTTTCCTCGTTTGTAAAAGAATAATGATGATGTGGGGCACCTGGGTGGCTCAGTGGGTTAAAGCCTCTGCTTTTGGCTCGGGGTCCTGGGATCGAGCCCCAGGGGAGCCTGGGAGAGCCTGCTTCCCCCTCTCTCTCTCTGCCTGCTTCTCTGCCTACTTGTGATCTCTGTCAAATAAAATCTTTTTTTTTTTTTTTAATTTTTATTTATTTGTCAGAGAGGGAGAGAGAGCGAGCACAGGCAGACAGAGCGGCAGGCAGAGGCAGAGGAAGAAGCAGGCTCCCTGCCGAGCAAGGAGCCCTATGTGGGACTCGATCCCAGGACGCTGGGATCATGACCTGAGCCGAAAGCAGCCGCTTAACCAACTGAGCCACCCAGGCGTCCCATAAATAAAATCTTTAAAAAAATGAATAATAATGATGTGGCTCATAATCATGGAGACTTTATTAAGTTTATAATACACCAGGTCCTGTTCTAAGGGTTTTATATTCTTTAGCCTGTTGAATGCTTATAACAACCATGCACAAAGAGGTTGAAACACCTGTCCAGGGTCACCCACGAGCTTTGGAAGTGAACGAACCCATTCATTCTTCTCGGCTACGCAGAGGAGAAGACACCATCCGTTCTCTAAGGGAACAGACTAGTTACCTGTGTGTGCCTCCCCAGTGCTCAGGTCAGGGCCTGACAGACCTAATGCGTCTGGACATTTCCAGAAAGTGAATAGATTTAGCCAGGGGACATGGGGCAGCCAAGCAGCGGGCTCTCCTGCTTGTCCCTTCTCTGGTTTCAGGTTCCGGGGCAGCAGGCCAAAACAGGAAGAGGAAGTGCTGGGGGTGGGGAGGTGGTGGCAGGAGGCACACGCTGCTAGAGGGTGCCCCCCTTTTCCAGTGTGGGCAGCAGGCCTGGTGACAGAGACCAGGGGGCCTTGGGATGTGTCCCTTAACTCCCTGGTGGCCTGTCCTCACTCGTGGGGACTAAGAATTCTCAGGTTTGGCATTAGGCCACCAGTGATCTTAAAAAACAGTTGATATCCTGATGGCACTGCCCCAGGTTTGTAGGAATGGTAAACGTTTTGTGAACTCCTGAGCTGAACTGGTCGTATGGTCATCCGTTGCAACAAGCGTAGGGCAAAAGTCTGTGAATCTCATTGAAATTGTCTGAAAAGTCCTGTGAGTATATATATACACACCTGAATGTTCTAAGGAGGATGTATCCATGATTTTCACCAGACTCTCAAAGGGGTTAGACCGCATGTCAGCTCTACCCCGAGACCTGCATCTCGCTACGGCCCTCCTCTTACAAGAGGGGAGGGTTTCGACCAGGGTCAAACAAGGAAGCAGGAGTGGTTCTGGAGCCAGGACTCAGGCCCCCCACTTTGGCCTTGCTGTTCTGACATCCCAAGTGTAGCTCTCCAGCAGGAGGGTAGAAACCCTAGAGGATTCCATGTAGAGGTAGTGGGTTTGGAGATGAGGTTTCTAAGCTGAAAAATAATAATAAAGCTCACTTTCTTTGAGTGTTTACTCTGGGCCAGGCTCGAAGTATTTTCCATGGGCCTAAGTATCTTACAAACAACTTAGTCCTCACAGCAATCTTCTGATCCTGTACCATTATTCCCATTTTACAGATAAGGAAACCAAGGCCCAGAAAGTTGAAGCAGCTTGCCCTGGAGCCTTATAGCAGGAGTCAAGGTTCAAAGCCAGGCAGCATGGCTCTAGAGCCCATGCTCCCAACCACTGGCCCACACGGTCTTTCCAGGCCAAAGGAAGAGTACAGAAAGGTATAAGAAGTGAAAGCAAACAGGGCCAGGCATTCAGGGAGAAGGAGAGCTAGTGGGGTAAGAAAGAGTCCCCCCCTCCCCCCAGGAGTAAGGAGGGGTTAGGGTAGCTGGTACCGGGCTAGGGGATACATCTCAGCATTGGGCCTCCCCCACTCAGCCTGCTGCATACACAGCAGACACTGTATGAAGACGGGTCCGCATTCTTGATGGTATTGTCATAGGCACTTGCCGCCCCAGTCCCTCCAGCCCGGGCAGGCAGACCCTGGCACTGTGCCCACTGCCCGCTCTTCCCAGCCCAGATCTGATGAGCTGCCTCCTTCACATGGGGGTGATTTGCAAGGCCCAGGTAAGAAGCAGCAGGTGGCAGGCCCAGAACATGTCCCCAATGACCCTGGGTCCGCACGTCTCCAGGAACCGGGAAGCAGCTAGTGCGTCAGCTGTCGGGGCCCAGGGCCCAGAGTGTGGGGCTAGGGAGGCTAGGGGAGGAGATGGCCCCAGGGCTTGCCAGCCACACTGCAGCAGCACTGGGCTTTGTGTGTTCTAGGAAGCTTCTGCGTTCCTTGTTGGTTGGTGCACTGTGTTCTCAGAAGGGGCCTGGCCTGACCTGGGAGGGCCTCCTCTCTCTACCCCACCCCTCTCCTTGTCTCTGGAGCAGGGCATGAAGGAGAAGCCTGTGCTAGGGAACGGATGTGGGGCCAGCAGAGACGGTGGTTAGTGGTTGCTGCTGCTGCTCTCTTTCTTTTCTTTTCTTTTCTTTTCTTTTCTTTTCTTTTCTTTTCTTTTCTTTTCTTTTCTTTTCTTTTCTTTCTTTCTTTTTCTTTTTTTTTTTTAATTAAGCTGTATCTGAGTAAATTATCCGTCAAACTTAACGTCTTAACTGTTAGTGGTGGTTGGGTTGAATACCTCGCTGGGTGTTAGGAGCAGCGGTGACTGGGGGGGAGATGTTTACCATGTACCGGGGACTCCCATTTAATTGTGGAAATAAGCCTGTGAACTCCTGGGATATCTCGGTTTTACAAATGAAAGACGTCGAAGCTCAGGAGAGGCTCTGTGGCTTTCCCAAGGACATGTGGCTAGCAAGGATTCAGATCCGGCAGCCTGGGCTCCAGACCTGCTGTCTTCACTGGGACTCTCAGCCCTGAGTGAGTGGGTCCTATTACTCCCACTATACAGAGAAGGAACTGAGGCCCTGAGAGGCCAGGTGCTTCGCCCGGGTCCAAGAGCTTGATGGGAGGGGGGGCCGTGAGGGTGCCGGCACTCAGCCCGCCTCTCCCCTACCCCCAGGTGGCGATGGTAGAGGTACAGCTGGACGCCGACCACGACTACCCTCCGGGGCTGCTCATCGCCTTCAGTGCCTGCACCACAGTGCTGGTGGCCGTGCACCTGTTCGCGCTCATGATCAGCACCTGCATCCTGCCCAACATCGAGGCGGTGAGCAATGTGCACAACCTCAACTCGGTCAAGGAGTCACCCCATGAGCGCATGCATCGCCACATCGAGCTGGCCTGGGCCTTCTCCACCGTCATCGGCACGCTGCTCTTCCTGGCCGAGGTCGTGCTGCTCTGCTGGGTCAAGTTCTTGCCCCTCAAGAAGCAGCCGGGGCAGCCCCAGCCCACCAGCAAGCCCACAGCAGGCGGCGTGGTGGCCAGCGTCAACAGCAGCACGGGCGGCATCACCCCGGGCCAGGCCGCCGCCATCGCCTCCACCACCATCATGGTCCCCTTCGGCCTGGTCTTTATCGTCTTTGCTGTCCACTTCTACCGCTCACTGGTCAGCCATAAGACGGACAGGCAGTTCCAGGAGCTCAACGAGCTGGCCGAGTTTGCCCGCCTGCAGGACCAGCTGGACCACAGAGGGGATCACCCCCTGACGCCTGCCAGTCACTATGCATAAGCCCTTGTGGGCCGGGCTCTGAAGATCTCTGGCCTGACATCGCTCCCCACGACCTCGTCCTGCCCCAGCCTCGAGGACAGCCAGCCAGCTCTGGAGATTGGCTGGGGCAGAGAGTGGAGGGAAGAGGCTTTTTTTTTTTTTTTTTTTTTTTTTTTTAGAGAAACGACTGCACTTTGAAACTTTCCTGTTCTTCCAGCTTCGGGCTCACCTCCGGGTAGAGGCCACCGGTGGGAGCCAGAGTGGGGACAGACGCTCCCTTTGTCCCTCCTCCTCCCGTGTGTCCATGCCACTTGATGCTTCTTGTCTTTTCTGTCTTGACCACCCCCTGCCCTGTTCAGTGTCGTGTGTGTATGTGTGTGTGTGTGTGTGCGCGCGCGTGTGTGTGCGCACTGAAATATATTCGTAAGGGACACCTCTTGTGTGTGTATTTGTTGGGTCTGGACTGCCTGCTGGTACTTTTCCTGGTCCTCCCATCAGGGGAGCCTCTATGCAAAAAAAAAAAAAAACCTTTTAACGTTTGATTTTTGAAAATTTTCAGACCTCTGAAAAAGTTGCATGAATAGTAACTGAAATACCTAGATCGTCAATTCTTGTCATCTACAGCAGTTGTGTTCTAGGAATTAGTTGGTGTCGAACCATTGCTCCTGTGCGGTTAGGTTCCTACAAGCCTTTGTCTTGTATTCCGCCAGGCGTGCAATAGGTAACCTTGTTTTATGTGTTTGTTTTTGTTTTGTTTCAGTTTTTAAGTGATCTCTGCACACAGTGTGGGGCTCAGACTCACAGCCCTGAGACTGAGAGTTGCATGCTTGACTGACTGGGCCAGCCAGGCACCCCTATGTGCATTTCTGTTTAAAGACACCTTACTCACTCATGGCTAACAGCACAGGAATTTGTACTTAAAGAAAGCTTTTCCAAAAAGATTTTTTTTTTTTTTTAAGTAATCTCTGCACCCAACGTGGGGATTGAACTCAGAACCCCGAGACCCAGAGTTGCACGCTCCACCGAATGAGCCAGCCAGGTGCCCCACTGCCTTCTTTTTAAATAGCAAAATCACCGGGGTGCCTGGCTGGCTCATTTGGTAGACTGCAACTCTTGATCTCAAAGCCATGTAGTTCAAGTCCTGTGTTGGGCATGGAGCCTCCTTAAAATAAAAATAAAAAATCTTTTAAAAAGCAGCAAAATCACCAGCAAAAAGCACCAGATGTGAAAAACAAGGCCCTAAACAGATGGTGAAAGGATGCCCGTTTGGGAAGGCTGAGACAAGAAGGCAGAGCGGTTCCTGTTTGACCCCAGCAAGTAGGAGAATCACAAATACCAAAGCTGTGAGGGAGGAAGACGAGATGTCTCTCTCTCTCCCGAGCCCACGTGCTTTAGCTGCAGAAATCATCCTTCATGCCTAAATGCTTCCTCCTCAAACCGAGGACGTTCTCCTCCCTAACCTGTTTGCTGATCGGATTCGGGAAATTTGACATTGACGCAGTACTCCTGAATATTTTCCACTTGGCCTGATCGTGTCCTTTCTAGCCATGATTTTTCCCATTGGGCTCATGTGTTGCATTCACTTGTCACGTCTCTTTAGTTGCTTTAAATTTGGAGCAGCCTTTACTTGTCCTTTGGAACGTCAACATTTTTGGAGTCCAGACCTGTGGTTTTGTAGAATGCTACCTCAGTCTGGTTTCCCTGATACTTTCCTGCAATTACAATCAGGGTGTGTGTCTTGGCAGGAAGATTTATCTCTGTTTTGCAGATGGCAAAAATTGATGCCCAGAGAGGTTAAGTAATTGGCCAGAATTTGAACCTGGAAAGTCTGGCTCAGAGCCCAGGCTCTCAACAAAAATCTTATATGCAGATTCTGTCTTTGGTTAAGAAATTGGAAGGTCCAGCCGCAGCAGCACTAGTCCCACCTTCTCAAAGAGCAACAGCGAGAAGGAGTGGAGTTGTAGCCACCTTCTTCCCCAGGAGATGTGTTTGCCGTAGTCCCCACCACTCCCTCTTGTCTCACACCAGGCCAGCTTTGTTTATGTTACTTGCCTGGCCTCCTCCATGGTCCCAGAAAGGCAATACAGATTGTGGTTTTATAAAAACAAAGTCCTCTGACCGAAGTGAAGGTTGGTTGGGGGAAAGTGTGGCCTTAAGTTCTTATCCTGTGCAAACTTGGACATCCTAATAGCAGCTTTGTGTGCTGCGTGGGGCAGAGGACCTTTTTCTCCTATTGTAGCTTCTTGCCTCTATCCTGCATCACACGTACCAGAACCCACCTCCTCAGTGGCCTGGATGGCTCCCTAACTGGGACTGAGTATTAGGGATCAGGGGCCCCTGTGTGAAACTCTCTAGTGCTTCCTAGAGATGACCTCGCCATCTTCCATGCATTTCCCTCCCCACTCCCTCCCTGCTTCTGCAGAGACCTGGGAGCTGGCCGCAGTAATATCCATCCGGCCTGTGACTCTAGCCAGGTGTTCCTTCCTAAACTTGCCTAAAGTCAAGAGTCACCAGATTGGCTTGTAAAATGTAGATTTCCAAGCCTTTCCTGTGGAAAGTTAGTCTGGGTAGATCTAGAATCTGTATTTGGGGTGGGGGAGGGGCAGAGGGAGAGAATCTTAACCAGGCTCCACATCCAACGTGGAGCCCTACGCTAGGCTCAATCTCATGACCCTGAGATATGACCTGAGCCAAAATCAGGAGTCGGATGTTTAACTGACTGAGCCATCCAAGGTGCCTCTAGAAACTGTATTTTTAAAAAAAAATTTTTTTTTTAAATTTTATTTACTTATTTGACAGAGATCACAAGTAGGCAGAGAGGCAGGCAGAGAGAGAGGAGGAAGCAGGCTCCCTGCGGAGCAGAGAGCCCGATGCGGGGCTCGATCCCAGGACCCTGAGATCATGACCTGAGCCGAAGGCAGAGGCTTAACCCACTGAGCCACTCAGGCGCCCCTAGAATCTGTTTTTAACACCCTGCGTACTCAAACCTAGGCAGCTCAGGGAAGCATGGTACTTAAAGGACACTCTCTCTTTAATTTCAGTTTTCTTTGTATTTCAGACACAAATATATTCACAGGTTCCAAATACAACAGTGAGAAAGTCGCCCGCCCTCCCCTGTTCCCAGGTTCCCGGTTCTCTCCCGTGGCATCCGTTGTTGCCAGTGTATTGTGTCCCCATCTAGAGAGATTTCATAAACAAGGACACACCCTGCTTTTTCTGGGGGGAGAAAGAAAAAAGGTATCCTTCCCTACGCTCTGTTCTGTGACTTGGGAGCCTCCCTGAACCTGCTTCCCCCTCTAAAAGGGTAATAATAGCAGGACAGCCTTAGAAGCTGTGGGGTCGTGGGGGGGCGGGGCGGGGGGCAGGTGAAACTCTGAGCACGGGGCCTGGCACCGAGTAAACTGTGTCCCCAGTGGGCCAGGCTCCGCTTCCTGGCGTGAGAGGTCTAGACAGAGCCATACCTTGGGGCCAGGCCACCCCGCTTATGATTTTGGAGGCAGACAGGAAATAGTATCTGGGTTTATGGAGCCTTTACTGTGTGCCGGGTACGTGCCAAGGCCTTAGTGAACATCTTGGAATTACAGGGTTACACTTCGGTCATTGGGCTGAAAAATGCAGTAGAAGAGTGTTTCCATTAGCGTGTGCTTTGCAGGATCCTTAACTGCTACCCACTAGCTGCCAATGAAATTTTTCCCTACCAGTTGTGACAACCAGAAATGTCTCCAGGCGTTGCCAAATGTCCCCAGGGAGGCAGGGGAGACAGAATCACTCTTGCATTAGGAACACGTCTTATCTCATGTTCATGTTAACCACAGTAACCTGGGTGGCAAGGACCGTGATTGCCCCGTATTTGAGGGGAGGAAACCTAGAGAACAGAGAGGTTGGGTGCCCTATCCGAGAACACACAGCTCCTGAATCACTGCTGGGATTCACACCCAGGCAGCCTGACTGCTGAGCTCATTCCTACCCGTTATGTAAGAGTTTCTTTTATCTTGAAGAATGTTGTCTGGAATTATGCAAAGCTCTTCCAGATCTCTGCTTCCCAATTAACCTCAATACATGTTGTTCGTTGTTATTAGATCTGTTACCAAATCCTCAAAAACACCCCTGTGAGATCTCTCAAGTGCCATTTTACAGATGGGGCAACTAAGGTCACTTGCTTAGGGTCACAAAGTAAATCAGGGGTTCTAGATCCAGTTGCACATTAGCATCGTCTGGGGAAATTTCTGAAGGTCCAGGCCTCATCCCAGACAGACGAGAGTCTGGGCATGGGACCTCAGTGTCTGTAGCTTGTAAAGCTCCCACGGGATCCCAAGGTTGAGCACTCCTGTGTTAGGCTGAGAAGCCAGGTCGGCTCTCAACCCCCAAATCTCAGTGGCCACTATGGCCAGAGGCTCTTCTCCTCCCTGGAGTACCTCAGAGGTGAGAGACTAGAGACTCCTCCTCTTTCTCCCCCAGGGGAAATCTCTGCAGGCTGCGGGGACGTCTTCCCTCTTCACCTGAAATCCCTCCCAGAGCTGCACCCCCTCTGTCCCAGTCACACAGCACAAGACCTGGGCCTATGCCTCCAGGTTCTCCTTTATACTCCTGCTCTCAGGAATGGTGACTGAGAATGAAGGCTGTAACAAGAGGGTCCCCAAAGCCAGCTGGGAAGAGGATTACCCAGTGCTGGGAGGAGTGAGGTGCCCTCTGAGGGTGCCAAGGGTGTGCCCCGAGTCACCACTCGCTCCTCCTGCAGAAGCTGCACCGGTTTGAGCAGTTGGGTGACGGGCTTGAATTTCTCCGGAAGCTCTGGTGTCCTCTCTGCGGGGGCAAGGGGCTGGTGGGAGCTGGTGACTCCCAAGATGCTGCGTCTTGTCCTCAAACTCCACTGACACCCACACCCCGAGGGGCTGGGACAGATGTCAGGTGCAGGCCTGGGCCAAACCACCTTACTCAAGGGCATTCAGGAGCAAACTGGTCTTCAAGGAAATGAGTTTTGAAGGAACCAACACGAACCGGCTGGATTGCAGGAGGCGAGAAACCCACCTTCTGCTCCTGCCCCTGAGTTCCTTGGCCAAAGGAGACCCCAGGAGCTGCCTCAACCACATCGGAGGCTAGGGAGCAGGCCCGGCCCTCCCCTAGCCTCAGTCTTCTTCCTCTGTCTTCCTGAATGTGGCCATGGCTTCCTCCAGCACGCCATCAGGGTCCAGAATTTTGATCTGGAGGGAAACAGTAAGGGGTTGGATTGGGGAGCATGGGAGGCACAGGCTGCCAGCCTTTGGGGTGCTGCCTACTTTGGAGGTGCTGTCTGCCTTGTGGGCTGCTGCCAGTCTCCATGGGGATGCCCCGACTGAGAACAAAACCTTGTCTGTTCCCTGGCTGGTCTGGGCTAGGCCTGGCCAGGCTGGATGTGGCTGCGGGGGCACCGTTTTCTGTCTCTGGGTGTGCCCACCTTAGGAATGGGGAACTGGGTGGGCTCGGGTGCCTCATCACGTCCAAAGTCAATCATGGTGCCACACTTGGCCACGTCGTCCACCCAGAAGCCTTCAAACAGCTGACCATGGTCCAGGTGGAAGAAACGGCCCGGCCCATTCTTCATGCCTCTCTCCCAGTAACCCTCGTAGCGGTTCCCGTTCTCTGGGGGAAAGGACAGGGTCTCGTGGGTGCTGGGCACACCTGACCAGACCAGACTACCAGGCTGGCCCCTCCGCACATCCAGGTCGGATCCTGTGCCCACGGGGAAGCCAGAAGGAAACCCAACTGACTAGAGTGCCCCGGGCTGGGCTGCCTGCGGTCTGGGCGGACTGACCTATAAACATCAGAGCCCCTGGGGTCGGGTGGAGGGTGGGGTGGGGGTGTCAGTGACTTCCAGAATCAGACCTGGTCAACGTCTGTCTTGCCTCCACGACTTACCTGAACTTGGATGAACAACATCCCTTCCTATTTGTAAAAAAAAGTTATAGCTAATAGTATGAATAGACAATGTTTTTCCAGCACTCACTCTGTGCCTGGTTCTTTGCTATGTTTCTGACCTCACTCCTCCCAAAAACAGTTCTATGAAGGATAACCGACTCCATTTTCTACAGGTGGAGCTTGAAAAGCTCAGGGAGTCTGACTGACTGGCTCAAGGTCACAGAGCTAGGACGCTGCAGAGACAAGATTTGAAGCCAAGGCCTGTTCATCCCAGGAGCCCATACTCTTAATCATGAATTCACGCTCCCACTCAGCTGACGGTGGTGTTGGCATAAAAGGAATACTGATAAAGCCAGCGCTTCTCAGCTCAGACCCTTACAGCCATGGGATCACGGGCAAGTCACAACCATTTTGTCTCATTTCCTCATTTGTAAAATGGGGATAACAGAGGCACCTACCTCATAGAATTGTTGTGGAGATTAAATACATGGGTTCACGGAAAGGACTTAGATTACTGGATACACTCCAGACGAGAGGTCAGCAAACTTTTTTCTGTAAAGGGTCAGCCGGGATTTTCGGCTTTGTGGGGCACAGGGTCTCTGTCACAACTCCGCCATTGCCGTGGATGATGTGTAAATCAATGAGCAAGTCTGGTGTGCCAATAAAACTTTACTTACAAAAACATGTGTTGAGCTGGGTTTGGATTTGGTCCAAGGATCGTAGTATGCTGACACCTGCTATGTGCAAGTATGAGCTAGTAATATTGCTGAGCATTTATCATTATGTGTCTGGCACCATGCTCAGCACTTTACAAACCTCATTTAACCTTCTCAACCCTAGCTAAGTTGTATTTTTATCCTTAATTTACGGATCAGAAAACCAAAGCACAGAGAGTTTAAGTTTGAACACATTGCCTCAAGGTCACGTAGCTAGTAAGAGCTCGATCCAGGATTTGAACCTGAACCCAGGCAGACTGGCTCCAGAGTCCAGGCCACTAGAAATGATGCACTAAGAACCCTTACACTACATGTGGCCACAGCAGACGCTCACTAAGTGTGGGCTGTTACTACTAGATGCTCACTAAAAGCAGTCGCAGAGCTGGGTGCATGGGGGGTTGAGAATGACAGAAGTGGCTGGCGTAAGCCCTCCTCAGTTGATGTAATGCCTCAGTTTGGCCAAATCTCATTGGAAATTGGAGTCTTCAGTTTTCGGGAGACTGAGCTCAGTTTTGTGTCCTCATCAAGGGCACCTACTATGTACCAGGTACTGGGGAAACAATGGGGAGTAAAATAGATGTGCAGTCCAGGTCACAGTCTGGAGAGACAATGACACTAGCTTTATAGATAGCCTATTATGTGCCAGACCCTGTTCACAGTAGTACCACTTTTTAGGTACTATTATTCCCACTTTACAGGTGAGGTAACTGAGGCATGGAGAGGAGAAAACTTGCCCAAGATTATACACCTAGTGCTAAAAAGGAAAGGAATAGCTGCCCGGCTAGCTCAGTCGGTAGAGCATGAGACTCTTAAAAAGGAAAGGAAGCAGGTGCTGAGGATAAGGAGGAGAATGTGCACTAGTGGTATGAACGGGGGAGGCCTCTCTGAGGAGGAGACAGTGCAAAGATATGGAGGATCTTCTTTCCATCGCAGCAGTGCAAGGGTCCTGAGGCAAAAAGCTTGGGAGGAACTGAACAAAAGTGAGTAAGGCTGAAACTGAGGGATTCCCGGGGGATGTGGGGCGGGAGGCACAACTACAGGACTGCAGACTCTGCAGACCACGCTCTGAACTCTGAGGGTAAGAGGCAGCTATGGAAAAGTTGAAAGCAGGTTGGCAATACGGTCCAATCTGCCCAAGTTCATGCTGGTTGCTACGTAGAGAATGGATTAAGTCCTGACGCTAAGGCGGTTTACTCATGACTCTCTCTCTCTAGGAATATTTTTCCCTAGCTCAGTGCTTATCAGGCTCCTTCTCCTCCTTCAGGTCTTCTGTCCAAACATCACCTCGTCAGAGACATTCTCTGACCCTAAGTCTGTCTAGATAGCCCCTGTCTCCAAGTCCTTTGTCATTCTCCAACACACCTTCCTATTTTATTTATTTTCCCCTATTTTAAAGGGATATTGCTTAGCACTTTTGACCTCAAAACGAACAGGCTGTGTTAATCTTGAGCCAGTGACTTAACCTCTCTGTGGCTCAGTTCATTTGTACGGTGGAGATGGTCATAGTACCATCTTACTGAACTGTAGTGAGGATTAAATGAGCTCAGTGCTGTGTAAGTGTAGGCTAGAATTACGGACCATAAGAAAATGCCTTAATTGTTTATGTGTCTTATTAGGCTTCACTTTAGAATAGAAAGATCCTGAGGGCAGGGATCTGGTCCTGTCATTCACCTAACCCGGAGCTGAGCCGGGGGGGGGACTGGGCGTGGCCTGGAGGGGGCGTGACCAAGCCGGGCCAACCGGGGCTGCCCCGGGGGCGTGGCCAGGAGGCCATTGGGGCGGGGCGGGGCGGGGCACTTACTCTGACGCAACATGCCCTCCCCGTGCGGCTTGTCGCTCAACCACTGGCCCTCGTAGATGTCGCCGTTGCTGTAGTACATGCGGCCCCATCCGCTGCGCTGGTTGCCACACCACTCACCCTCGTAATAATCCTTGGGTCCGAAAAACTGAATCCCATAGCCCTGAAAGCACGAAGGTGTCCCTGTTCGCGGCGCCCCCCACCACTAGGAAAGCCACCCCTATCTTCCCGGGCACCCAAGCCACACACCTGGACTACTTCCCTGCTTCCTCCCTCAGCCCTACATCCCAAACTGATGGTTGGGCATTGAAAAAGCTCCTCAAGCTCTCCGTTCCCCTCCACCCCTCTGCTACCACCTTCGTTTCTCCCCTCCTCACTGGTCCCCCTCTTCCACTCTCCCATTCTCCCCTCCGCACGCATCTTCAGTGAAGCAGCTAGAAGGATCTTTACATCGCTCATCTGATCCCGTTTGCCCCTTCTCCTCATCTCTGATTCGACCCTGTTAAAAGTCGCAGATGCCTCTGAGAATCAGATCAAAGTTATGGACTTTCTCCCCAGAAAAATGAACACCACACTCAGTGTCCAACCACGGAGAACCACAGACTCCTCGCAGATCACACCTTAAGGACGTTGGGTTAAGCAGCCCAAGTCTACCCCTCAAAATTCTGATTCCCCACAAAACCTTCAAGGCCCCCATCTACCCCTCTCCTCACCCCCACCCTGTGGGCACACACACCTTGGTGTTTCACATATTCTTTGCTACTTCTGACTACTTTACTACTTCCCCTTCTTTTTTTCCCTCCCTGGTTAACTCTTTGCACCTTTTGGTATTACCTCCTGTGGGAAGCCTGCCCCGAATTCTCAATTCATGTTGGCTCCCTGGGAAAACCTCTATCCTAACACCATATTGTATGTGAATTGTTTATTTTGGGCTCTCTTTCCCCACTGGCCAGTAAACAATTTGAGCTCAGAGATCACAAAATCCAATCACCACTGGCCTGCAGTGTGTGACCTCAAGCAAGACACTTCACCTCTTGGGGCTTGTTTCCTTATCAGTAAAATAAGAATGATGATGACCATGACTTTGTGAGTGGGTTGTGGGATACCGGGAAGGTTCAGGCATTTCTCAGAGGACGTGCCTCTGGCTGGCTTCTACCTCCAGGACCTTCCTCTCTTGTCCTGTGGCCAAGGGTGTGGCCTCTGCTTTCTTGCTCCCACTTTTCCTACCGCCTCTTGTGCCGGTCCAACAGAAGGGGGATTCTCAGAAAGGAATGCCCAGGGAAAAGAAAGCCAGGAAATGAGTGGGGCAGACGGGGGAGGAGACTTGGCCCCCACACAGCCTAGCTGGTTTCTTGTGCCACGGGGGTTCATGGGCTCCTCCCCGGGCCCTCTCCTCTTGCTTCCTGTTTCCTGGGTTTTGTTCTGAGAAGCCTGGATGATTCCCCACCCCTTCCTTCTCCCATGCACACAGTACTCTTGTCCTCCTCCCCTCCACCCTCCTCCCTTTTCTCCCAGGACTCTCTGAGTGTTCCCCCTACACACACACACACACACACAGCCTGCTTTCAGCCCTGCCCACATCCCAAGGCATGACAGGAACCACTCACCGACTTTTTATCATCTTTCCACCAGCCAGAGTATACCTTCCTGGGCTTTCCCATCTCTTGGTCAGGAAAGCTGAGGGTACCATAGCCATCTCGCTTTCCAAACTTCCAGTCTCCCTCATAGATGGCTCCTTTCTTCTTCCAGATCTGTGTTCCTTTTCCTGATGACATACAGATGGGCTGACACTGCAGACATGCAGCCATGGGGCTGAAGGGGCAGGTTCTGGGTCTGCCTTGGCCTCAGGGGCCCCTAGAAGACTTGTTGACTTTCTCAAGGGCTGAGCCAGGGTCTGTGCCTTGTCTCTAGACCCCCAGCGCCAGTGAAAACTCCAAGAAAGTTCCATTTCTACAAGTACAGTTCTCCAGCTGTTTGCCCTGAAGCCGGATTGATACAGCAACCCCCAAGTAGAAATCTGCCCCTCCTTCTCCTCTTAATAATAATGAGTTTCATCTTTTTTGAAAATAAGTTTCATCTTTAAATGATACTCAAAGGTTACACGAGATGGCCAGATTTTCTAGAAAATTTTCTGCGTATTTCTTCAGTTCTCAGAAACACACATGGAGACCTATGTCCTATCATTCCAGCCTCATCTGTGACTTCCACTCCCAACTTCCAGACTGCCCTCCAACCACTATGGCCGCCGTGCTATTCAAGGAACCCACCAGATATGCCTCTGCCTCAGGGCCTTTGTACCTGCCTGTCCTTCAGCCTGGAATGCACTTCTGTAAATATTCAATCACTCCCCACCTCCTACAAATCTCCATTCAAATCTATTTTTTCAGTGAGGCCTCTCCTTACCATCCCATATAAAGTCACAAGTCTGTCCTACCCCACTTACCCTGCTCTGTTTCTTTCTTTCTTCCCCCCCCGCAAGATTGTATGTATTTATTTGACAGACAGATCACAAGTAGGCAGAGAGACAGGCAGAGAGAGAGGGGGAAGCAGGCTCCCTGCTGAGTAGAGAGCCCCATGTGGGGCTCGATCCCAGGACCCTGAGATCATGACCCGAGGCAAATGCAGAGGCTTAACCCACTGAGCCACCCAGGTGCCCCTTCCCTGCTCTGTTCTTTTCCATATCACCTATCAGCTCCTAACATATCAGAGGATTCACTTATTTGTCATTTTTTGTCTGTTGTCTAGCTCTCCATGAGAATGTGCACTCCGTGAGGACACAAACGTTGGTCTGTTTTGTTCACTGCTCTATTCCCAACACCAAGGAACAGGACCTGGCAAGTTGGAGGTGACCAACACATGTCAAACAAAGACATTTGTTGAACAAAGGGATCAATAAAATATTTGTGGAGTACCTATACAGGCTAATATGTGTCTTGGTCCTTAGTACCTCAGGAACAAATCCAACATTGTCCCTGTCCCTTTTTTAATCTCAGCCGAGTAACTTAACTCCCTGGGCCTCTGGCTCCTCCTCTGTAAAATGGGTATGAGACTATCTCATGGGGTTGTTCTGATCACTACATTCATTAATATAAGGAAAACACTTAAAACAGTGTCTGCAAATACAAAAGATATTACCAATTATTTGTGCCCTTGAGGTAGAGCCCTCACCCGGTTTTTCTACCTGTCCTTCTTTTAAGAGGTTTATTTCTTTTGGGGAACCAGCCTCTCCTGAGCTCTCAGTCCCGAAGGTTTGGATCTGGCTCCTCCCCCTGGCCACGCCAGCCAACCAGCTCGGGCCACTGTGATTGGTTGAGTGAAGGGGATGTGATTTGAGTTGGTCCAATGAGACTGTTTGCCTCTGGGATAAAGGCAAATTTACCACTTAAACGAAGTTTTTTATGGTCAGACTCCTTGGTGTGCCCACTCTCTGTCCTCCCTCTCTGCTCTGGGCACACTGGCTTCCAGTCTGTTCCTTGAGCAAGACTTAATACCCCTCCCCTACAATCCTTCCATTCTGAGTCCATTACCTAGAAGACAGGCCCTTCTGCCGGGCTAATCCCTACTCATGTGCACTCCGCTGAGACATCGCCTCTCTCTGTTCTCATGGCTGCTTTCATGCCTCCTCTCAGGTCCCCTTCATATCCTGATGCCACCCCTTTTATTTTTATTTTTATTTTTTTTGAAGTAAAATAGCCTTGTTTTATTACGTGCGGACTATATATAAACAAACTACCCACTCTGAAAACAGCAGGTTCTGGCTTTTCCCAGGGCCCTCGGAAACCTCTGGGAGACAGTTCCTTCCCAGAGAGGGGTGCGGGCGTTTGTGCATGAGTGTGTATGTGTGTGTGTGTGTGTGTGTGTGTGTGTGTGGTGTGATGGAGCCACATGCTCCTCCTTCCCTCTCTGGTCCAGGAGGAGGCATCTCTATCTCATTCCTCTGCAAGGAATCGAGGAAGGCTTGCCACTCTGCTGGGTAAAATCTCTTAAAGACGTTGGTCTTACTCCGAATCTGTTTCCGGGTATGTTGACACTAATTCTTCTCACCCTGGGCCATAGCTTTATAGTCCTCCCCCCGGATCTCCGTCATGTAGTGTATGTAGTCAGTGAAGTCTGGAAACAGCATGTTTGCTTTCTTTTCTGGGAGGCTGGCTTCTGCCTCCATGTCATTTACCCCATACAGCCTGATGCCACCTCTTTTAGCCATGTGACCCTCAGTGAGTCATTTCCTCTCTCTGAGCCCCAGTTTCCTCATCTGTAAAATGGGATACTGTTTATTGTGCAGGTTCCCTGCGAGCCTGGAGCCCCCTGAGGCTTGGCATCTTGCCAGATGCCCAGTAAAGAGCCTGACTGGGCCAGGAGCACTGTAGGGGTTAGTGGAGTGAAGGCATGAGCAGTCCAGGGAACCCGTGGCCACCTAGTCCTTGCTCTGCATGATGACGACTCTCTTGACTGCTTCCAGTCTGCTTACACCACAGCAGTCCCCGTTGGGTTGGTCAGAGGTATGTCTTGAAGAGAAGGGAGGCTAGATCAGGATTCTCCTACAGCTCCATTTTCAAGAGCCTCAGCTCTATGCCTCCAGGGTCCTAGGGGAGGCAGGACTCACATCGAAGGAGGAGTCAGAGCGCCATGTCAACCCACAAGTTCACAGCACAGTTGAGGCCGCTGAGATCCATAGAATGGGAGATGACTTACCTAAAGTCACACACTAGACAGGGGCAGCTTCGGAGTGCTTTTGGATGAGGACGGTTCCGAGTAGTGGTGATCCCTGCAATGCTCTGCCCTCAAACACTCACAGACCCTTCTGCACAGACCCTGAGCTATGCACTTAGTAGATGTCATCTCTTATCTTTATCAACAAGCATATTCTCATTTTACAGAATGGGACACTGAGGCTCAGAGTACGGTAATTAGTCACTCAAGGTCACTGTTGGTGGAGCTGAGATTCTGACCCAGGTTTCTGGACTCCAGAGTACTTCACTCAGGAAGACACGAGAGAAAAGTGGTTGAGATCACAGAATCTGGGGGCGCCTGGGTGGCTCAGTGGGTTAAAGCCTCTGCTTTTGGCTCAGGTCATGATCTTAGGGTCCTGGAATTGAGCCCCACATCGGGCTCTCTGCTCAGTGGGGAGCCTGCTTCCCTTCCTCTCTCTGCCTGCCTCTCTGCCTGCTTGTGGTCTCTGTCTGTCAAATAAATAATAAATAATAAAATAAAAATCTTAAAAAAAAAGAGCATAAAATCTGGAATTGCAAAACCTGTGTAAGAAGCCATACCATCTTTTTTTTTAATAAAAGCTTGTTTCTCTTGGGGCACTTGGCTGGCTCAGTTGGAAGAGCCCACGACTCTTGATCTCAGGGTCATGAGGTCGAACTCCATGTTGGTGTAGAAATCACTTAAATAAATAAAACTTTTTTTTTAGATTTTATTTTTAAGGGGCGCCTGGATGGCGGAGTCGGTTAAGCGTCCAACTCTTGGTTTCAGCTCAGGTCATGATCTCGGGGCCATAAGACCCAACCCCACATCAGCCTCTGTGCTCGGCGTGGAGTCCACTTGAGATTCTCTATCCCTTTCCCTCTCCCCTCCTGCTCATGCTCTTGTTCTCCCTCTCTGAAATCAATCAATCAATCAATCAATCAATCCCAGGACCCTGGGATCATGACCTGAGCCGAAGGCAGAGGCTTAACCCACTGAGCCAGCCAGGCGCCCCTAAATAAATCTTTTTTTTTTTTTTTTTGCAATGTCTTTCTTTTTTTCTTTCTTTCTTTTTTTTTTTAAAGATTTTATTTATTTATTTGAGAGAGAGGCAGTGAGAGAGCATGAGCGAGGAGAAGGTCAGAGGGAGAAGCAGACTCCCCGTGGAGCTGGGAGCCTGATGCGGGACTCGATCCCGGGTCTCCGGGATCATGACCTGAGCCAAAGGCAGTTGTCCAACCAACTGAGCCACCCAGGCGACCCTAAATAAATCTTTTTAAAAAAGATTTTAAGTACTCTCTACACCCAACATGGGGCTCAAACTTACAACCCCAAGGTCAAGAGTCATATGCTCTACTGACTGAGCAACCATGGTGCCCCTAAATAAATAAAATTTAAAAAAAAACAACACTTCTTTTTCTTCAGGGCTTAGTTTGTGTCACAAGGAACCCCATGCCATTTGCCGGTTAAAGTAGCAGTTAAAGTGGGACACCTGGGTTGCTCAGTCGGTTAAGGGTCTGCCTTTGGCTCAGGTCATCATCCTGGAGTCCCGGAGTCTGCCTCTCCTTCTCCCTTTTACCCTCCCTCCTGCTCGTGCTCTCTCTCTCTCAAATAAATAAATAAAATCTTAAAAAAAAAAAAAAGTTGCAGTTAAAGCCCCAGCTAGTTGTGTGTGTGTGTGTGTGTGTGTGTGTGTGTGTGTGTGTCCTCCCTAACCCCCTGCTGGTGAGCCCCCCACGTCAGAGCTGTTTGAATCCCTACTGCGAGCTGGTTTCGGGGGAGGCACCTTTTCTTCCTGCCAGCCCCATGTTTAGTCCAGGTCTCAGAGGTGAGGCCCTGTACTGGAGTCCCCAGAGCCCTAGCCGTGGTGACAGACGGTGTCTCAAGACCACTTTGTCCCCTGCTGGTCCCTGAGGTCCTTGCTCATCTGAAGTCAGGGTTGAGTTTGGTTCCAGAACCCCAGCATGTGGAGGCCCCTGGCTGGCCCAGGTCAGTGGCACTCCATCCTTGAGGGAGCCTTGGGGACACATCTTATATCCCCAGGGAGCTCTGCCAGCGACTTCCTTGGCCCCAGTCAAGTCCCAGTCACCCACCATGGCCCAGACTCCACACTAGCCACCCGGACTCCTCAAGGTCCCCCACTCACCATGCTTCATGTTGTCCTTCCACTCGCCCACATAGCAGTCACCATTGACAGCATACACCTGGTGCCTCAGTCCGTTCTTCTGGGCCTTCCGGTCCCATCCCTTCCACAGGGGCTCCGACTTCTTCAAGCACTTGGAGATAGGCATGTTGCCTGCTTCTGTGGGGCCAGAGGGTGCTGGCAAAGGGTTAGGGACATCAGGAGCTCAGTGTACCCCTAGTAGTGCCAGGATCCTGGGGCTTCCTGGGGATGTGCTTGTCTGAGCCCAAATGACATGAGTCATGTATGTTCTGAGTCCCCGGGCAGATGAGCAAGCAGCCCTTTGAGGGTGACCCTTCTGTGCTGGACTGACCCTTGCCTGTCACCTCCTTTGCATCTCTAGGGTCTCGCTGAGGTAGGTCTGATGACACAATTGCTTGGGAACCCAGGGAAACCAGTAGAAGAGGGGGTTTGTGATGGCGTCAGGAAGAAGCTCTCCCCCAACGGTGGTTGACAGTCATATATTTAATAATGAGTATGACCAATTCGTGTGGATGCTGGCCTAAGGCTGGAGCTTTCTCTGGAGGCCCCAGTGCTGTGGACTGGAATCCACTGCAGGAGAGGAGTGGGTGGCCGGGGTAGGGAGGGATACCCAGGCCACCCTGGGCCTGCAGGTAGCCACTACACTCGGCCTACAGGGACACCTCCCTGGCCCCCAGTACCCAACACTGCAACCTCTTTGGTCCTGCCTTATCTGTTAGAGGGTGCTAGAACCATCCAGGGCCTGGCTTTAGAAGCTGTCAGGGGAGGGATATCTGGGTGGCTCAGTCAGTTGTTAAGCGTCTGTCTTCCGCTTAGGTCATGATCCCAGTCCTGGGATGGAGCCCAGCATCGGGCCCCTTGCTCAGCAGGAAGCCTGCTTCTCCCTCTCCCACTCCCCTTGCTTGTGTTCCCTCTCTTGCTGTCTCTCCCTGTTAAATAAATAAATAAAATCTTTAAAAAAAAAGCTGTCAGGGGAGCTCACCAACTAGAGATACTGCCCATAGGGTGCCCAACTGTCTGGGTTTGCCTAGGACTGAGGGGTTTCCTAGGAACTTGGACTTCGGTACTAAAACTGGGACAGTCCCAGGAACACCAGGATGGCAGGTCATCCTTCTACCTCTGACCTCTGACCGGATACTCTACTTGTCTGCCTTATTACCTGGTTAGGTTTCTCCATCAGACCGGGGCTCTCCTTCCTGATGGGGTTGCAGAGAAACTTTGAGTGGTCTAGGGCCTCTCTTTATTCTGGGAGTCCCCCACCTGTGTTCTTCATGTCTCCAAGATCTCCAGTGCAGACATTCATGTCTATCTGTCTGTCTCCAGGGGGCTTGTGCAAGGTGATAAAGATGGTCTCCCCCAATCATGGATATCTGTTTCCTGCTCCATGGGTTTGGGACACACACACACACACACACACACACACATGCCAGTGGCGCTAGCTCCAGGGGCTGGAGTGAGATATTTAACCATTAGCATGAGAGGTGCTGAGCCAATTACCTTTGGGCTGAGCAGGTTTCAGATTACTGTGTCCCAGGCATCCACCCACCCATGGCCAGCCTCATGGGTGTACAACCTGTGCAGTCGAACAGGGCCCACCCTTAGAAGGGCCCATGCTTGGTTTACTCCTTTGCTGGCACTGTTTATAAATTCTTAACACTTTATGAGTGAGGGCCCCCTTTTTCATTTTTTTAAAAAGATTTTATTTATTTATTCGACAGAGATCACAAATAGGCAAAGAGCCAGGCAGAGAGAGAGAGGGGAAACAGGCTCCCCATTGAGCAGAAAATCCAGGCTGGATCCCAGGACTGGAGATCATGACCTGAGTGGAAGGCAGAGGCTTAACCCATTGAGCCACTGAGGCGCCCCTCCCCCGCCCCCATCTTTTTCATTTTGCACCGGGTGCGCATATCAAGGGGTTCCTTCTGTGGGGCTATAGCAGGGTCTCCAGGAGTCTGACCAGGCTGACCAACCACACGGCTGGCACGTATTTTGACAATCATGCCTACGAACAGGGTAAATCACTCCCGGCAAAGAAAACAGTAAGGGCAAAAGCTGAGAGGAAGGAAACCGTTTTAGGTCCTAAATTTAACGTTTTCCTTTTTTCTCCCATTTCCTAGTACCACCTGTACAATGACGAATCTTTATATGTAAATTAATTTACTTAAAAAAAATCGATATATTTATCCAAGAAAGAGACTACATATCCTTACTATAAATGGAAAACCAGTATCAGATACCTTAAGGGGGAAGCACAGTAAAAATAAAAATACTATAAAGAGACCACCTTAAGTCTTAGCTAGATATCAGTGGCTTACAGTTGAGATTAGCAAATGTTCAGAAAGGTGTTAATTAGCGCCGAACTGACATTTTCTCCTTGGTTTACTCAGAAGTGTAATGGAACCAACCTAGAACCTAGTAACTTTTTTACGATGTCACTGGATGTTACTTAATGCCTCATCAGGGTAATATAAAATCATCCTCTGTCCCACTCTTTCTTGGGAGCAAGGGTTTTCTGCTCAAGAGGAGGTTAGGGTCTTAATACGGGAGCTACCGATAGGAAAAGAAAGCCTTGCGAGGCGGGGCGCGCGGACTGTGCCCGGTTGTTTTGATTCTAAATAATAAATCAACCACAATGGAAGGTGGAGGGGCGGGGCCCAGACGGCAGCGGGGGCCATCCCGAGCCCCCGCCCCAGCTCACCTGAGCCCACTCACCTGAGGGGCGGAGCCTGGATCGGCAGCCCCGTGGACCCGAGCGATGCGGTCGCCGCTTTCAGCCTCAAAAACGAAGTGCAGTGTAGGCTCAGGCGTCCCCTGCCCGGCGGGGGTCGCTATGGCAACGCGGGGCCCCAGCAAAACCGCCGGCAGAGCCCGCCCCTTCCTGCCGAGACCGAGTGTTTGCTGCGCGGCGGGGTGGGTGCAGAGTCGCTGGCGTAGGGAAGGACGTTTTAGGGCCTGTGCAGGTCCAGTGCAGCCCGGCTCATCTGCCTGCTGACCAAAGGGCTGGTGGGCGAGCCAGAAGACCCGGCATCCGCAGAGCGTGGGCCCCGGTGTGCCTGGGGAGGCTACTGCCCTCCCTATCTGGGGGTCCCCAGGGAAAATACAGCACCTCAAGCAGACCGGAAAGGGTTAAAGACTTCTCTTCTGTGTTTGGAACACAAAGCGGCACAATTTGAAGGGGAAACTAACCAGCTCTCGTTCTTACTCCTGTTGGCGGGGGAGGGCCTCTACTAGACGCCTTTAAGAATCTAAGAGAAGCTATTTAGACCCTCCACCCCTCGAAGATGCTTGTATTTTATTTTTTAAAGATTTTATTTATTTATCTGAGAGAGATCACAAGTAGGCAGGGGGGCGAGGGGAAGCAGGCTCCCGGCCCAGCCGGACTTAGGGCTCGATCTCAGGACCCTGAGACTATGACCTTAGCTGAAGGCAGAGGCTCAATCTACTGAGCCACCCATGCACTCCAAAGATGCTTGTATTTTAGACACACAGGTCAGCCCACCTCACCCCTCACTCCTCTCCTTGGTTCACATCCTTACAGTGGCTCCTCTATCACTCAGAGTAAAAGCTACAGTCCCCTCAGTGGCCTTCAGAGTTTCCGGTCATCTGCGCCCCCCCCATCCCCCCTTCCTCTCTGACCCTGTCCCTAACTTCTGGCACCCAGGCTAGCTCTGCTCCAGCCACGCACTTGCTTCCTTGCTGTTCCTGGAAAATGCTGGGCATGTTCCTGCCTCAGGGCCTTTGTCTCTTCTGTGCCTTCTGCTAGGACATCTCTTACAGATAGCAGTCTAGATCATTCCTTCCTGTTCTTCAAGGTGTTTTCTTGTTGTTGTTTTTTAAGATTTTATTGATTCATTTGACAGACACATCGAGAGAGGAACACAAGCAGGGGAGATGGAGAGGGAGAAGCAGGCTTCCTGTTGACCCTGGGATCATGACCCCAGAGGAGGGCAGACACTTAACAACCGAGTCACCCAAGAGCCCCATCTTCTTCAAGATTTTATTCAAACGTCATCACCTCAGTAAGGAGTTGCTGGACCACCTTTTTTTTTTTAAGTAATCTCTATGCCCAACTTGGGGCGATATCAGGAGTCACATGCTCTACCAACTGAGCCAGTCACGTGCGCCTGGAACACCCTATTTAAAACTGGAATCTCTTAGAGCACCTGTGTGGCTCAGTCATTAAGCATCTGACTTCAGCTTAGGTCCTGATCTCAGGGTCCTGCGATCAAGCCCTGCATCCTCCTCGGAGGGAAGCCTGCTTCTCCCTTTCCCACTCCCCCGTTTGTGTTCCCTCTCCCGTTGTGTCTCTCTCTGTCAAATAAATAAATAAAATCTTAAAAAAAAAAACCTGGAGGGGCGCCTGGGTGGCTCAGTGGGTTAAAGCCTCTGCCTTCGGCTCAGGTCATGGTCCCAGGGTCCTGGGATCGAGTCCCACATCAGGCTCTCTGCTCCGCAGGGAGCCTGCTTCCTCCTCTCTCTCTGCCTGCCTCTCTGCCTACTTGTGATCTCCGTCTGTCGAATAAATAAATAAAATCATTAAAAAAAAACCCTGGAATCTCTATGTATACTTCACAACCTATTTTCCTATTTCCCCAGCCTCATTCCCGTTTCATGAGGTATAGCACTGTCATATGTGTGTGTGTGTATACACATATTTATTGTCTCTTAATTTTTTTTAAGATTTTATTTATTTATTTGACAGACAGAGATCACAAGTAGGCAGAGAGAAAGAGAGAGGAGGAAGCAGGCTCCCTGCTGAGCAGAGAGCCCGATGTGGGGCTTGATCCCAGCACCCTAGGATCATGACCTGAGCCAAAGGCAGAGGCTTTAACCCACTGAGCCACCCAGGCGCCCCAAGTTGTTGTTGTTTTCACTGCTGTCTCCCTAGGACCTAGGTCAAATGCCCAGCACCTAGTAGTTGCTCAACAAGTATTTGTCAATGGAATGATTGGTGTCCGGCACTTTAAATTCTTAATATATAACACCAAAGTCCCCTCCAAATGCCCCTCCAAAATGATTTTATTAATTCCATCCACAAGAGTGTCTGTTTTTTCTCCCACTTTTGCCTTTATTCACATTGAGTATTACTTTTTTTTAAATTTTTTTTAAAGATTTATTTATTTGACAGAGAGAGCAAGAGAGCACAAGCAGATGGAGCAGCAGAGGTAGAGCGAGAAGCAGGCTCCCCACTGAGCAGGG
Source organism: Mellivora capensis (assembly GCA_004024625.1). NCBI lineage: Eukaryota > Metazoa > Chordata > Mammalia > Carnivora > Mustelidae > Mellivora > Mellivora capensis. The sequence goes on along the minus strand of PISX010002039.1, from coordinate 2,216 downwards.
AGCCCAATCCAGGGCTTGATCCCAAGGTCCTGAGATCATGACCTGGAGGCGAAGGCGGTCGCTCAACCAACTGAGCCACCCAGGCACCCATTACTTTTTTTTTTTTTAAGTATTTATTTATTTATTTATTTGAGAGAGAGAAAGAGAGGATCAGCAGGAGGGACAGAGGGAGAGGAATAGAGAATCCCAAGCAGACTCCATGCTGAGCGCAGAGCCTGATGTGGGGCTCAATCTCACGACTCCGAGATCTCCACCTGAGTCTAAACCAAGAATCAGTCACCAAACTGACTTTGCCACAGGTGATCTGAGTGTTGCTGTTTTTAAATCTCTTTAGCAATTGGGACACCTGGGTGGCTCAGTTGGTTAACCATCTGCCTTCAGCTAGGGTCAGGGTCCTGGGATCAAGTCCCACATCGGGCTCCCTCCCTGCTCAGCGGGGAGCCTGCTTCCTCCTCCGCTCTCTGCCTGCCTCTCTGCCTACTTGTGATCTCTGTCAAATAAATAAATAAAATCTTAAAAAAAAAAAAGAAATTAATTGGCTCTTTCTGAATTCCAATCCTAAATTCATGAGTGGTCCAGCTAAGGTCTGGAGTCACGCTGGCCAGAGCTGGCCAGTCATGCTGCTGATGGCTATAATTCTCTCACAATATTCTCCTCTCCTTCTCAGACACCTGGCCAGCAGTCCCAGCAGGCTGTATCCTAGTACAAATTGTCTCTTGATTTGTGGCTTTATCCAGAACCACCCTGCCACCTGCTGAGTGGTGCCTCATGGTCTAAAATTTCCTCTCTCCCTAGGTTAGGCTAAGACACAGCATGAGCCCCGGTCCCAACACTGCAAGGAGCCCTTTCCCAGCCCCTAATCAGATCCTGGCTCAGGGAAGCTAGAACAGTCTCCTGGAGAAAACTGTGGAACAGATTATGGTTTATCTGCATCTGCAGGCCAGCTGGATGGGCAGGTTGCAAATCTATGAGATTTTTCACCCTATGGGGTCAGCACCTGGTAGCATTATTCTCAAACTCCTGAGTGGGAGCTATGGACTGGCCACTTCCCAACACTGAGGTGCCAAGAGCATCAAGCCTGAGGGCTCCTGTTTCAAATACCTTGGTCTCATAATTACTTGCCAGACTTGAATGGCTAGAATTTAGCTGGGCTCTTCTCAAGGATCTTTTGCAAAGCATGCTGTGAAAAGAGCTCTCCTATGTGGTCTGAGGTCTCCAGACCAAGTATGTATGGTCTCCTCCATATACTCACAGATAAATATCCCATTGGGGAGGCATGGTCCTATTTTCACTTTCCCCAGCACAAAGCTTTGGCTGAAAACCTGATGGATCTGCAGATTTCAACTCTAGAGGGCGCATTCCCACTGCAGGCCACTCCTGAGACCACCATCTTTAAATAAAATGAGAATGGGGTCTTCCGAAGTTGAGTAACTTGGGTCTCAATCTTTCCAGAAGCGGCAGGAAGGACCCACCTGTCAGGACCAGCAAAATCCTCCAGCGCACATAATAGATAAAAGTTTGAGACAACTCAAACGTCCATCAAAAGATGAATGGATAAGCAAAATGTCATCTATCCATATAATGGAGTATTGTCCAGCCCTAAAAAGGAATGAAATACTGAGACATGCTGCAGCCTAGATGAACCTTGAAAACACTGTGCTAAGTGAAAGAAGCCAGACACAGAAGGTCGTATGAATAGAAATATCCAGAATAAGCAAATCTACAGAGACAGAAAGTACATCAATGGCTACCTGGGGGGGGGAGGGGGGGAGAGGAGGAGGAGTTAGGAGAACGCTAGTTAAGGGCAGCGGCTTTTTTCAGGGGTGATGAAAATATTCTAAAACTGACTGTGATGATGGGTGCTCAACTCTGTGAACATACTAAAAACCACGGAATCTTTACACTTTAAATGGGTGAATTGCAGGATTCCTGAGTTCTCTCAAGTGTTTTTTTCAAAGTCTCCGATGCAGGATGAGCGCCCTCTAGCGGCTATCGCCCGTCCAGCGCGAGTCACAGGCCACCATTGTTTTTCATTTTTCATTCTGCCAAATTAAAAATCAAAGAGAGAAATGCCTAAAGAGGGTAACACAATGTGCACCAACCGTTGTTTAATTTTTTTATTGAAGTGTAAAATACATATAGAAAAGTGGAAATATCATCAATGCATAGCTTGATAGATTTTTGTAAACCAAACACACACTTTTTTTTTTTTTTTT